>JADLZK010011042.1:0-285819 GCA_015847255.1 Hyparrhenia diplandra
AACAGATAAGAACTTGATGCATTGTGGATGGCACCAAAGCAATTGGCATGAATCCAGCTCTCCCCGAAACAAACTGTAAGATCCCTTGCCGTCTACGACAAAGAAAGATAATCAACGTCATTGAGCCAATAGTTAAGTCAACATGCACAGCTCCATGGGTGTGCGAGGGATTGCCAAGCAAAGTCCCCGAGGATCATGTCTGTCTTCAGTAAATCCCGCTCAATCATTCCTAGCTTCCTCGAATGTCGAATAGGGCATGGCGTTGATAGCATCACCTCCATCTACAAACATCTTGGTCGAGGTTTCCCGTTAACATACCCTTTCGGGTATAGGGGCTTCGGTGATTATGGATCCTAGGCTTGTCAAACACTTGCTGCCTTTTCGAGAGTTAACTCGACCTAAAAGATCAAGCATCTCTTTGTTATCAAAATCGGAGAAGGCCTCTTCATCAGAATAAGCATCTTCTTCTTCTTGATTTCTTTGGAGCCATAAACTCTTTTGGAAGAAAGAACACCATATTCATGTCACCGAAGGTCCGGAATCATCAAGTTTCTTCTTTGGGTGCCATTCCTTCTTTCTTTTCGGGGCTTTTGCCTCTTTAAGCTCTTTATTCCTCAAACGTTGGACCCTTCTCTTCTCGACTCTTCCTCAATCACGGAGGACACCATTGCCCCCTTTGCCATGTATACCCGGGGAACTTCCTCATTATCATAGTCTTCATAATCGGTCCACGCCTGGTCAGCAACTCTTTTGCTATTATGAGACCTGTCATCATCCATTTTTAGACGCCGATCATCCTCTGGGAAACATGCCCCCAGTCTTTCTTGGATAGGATGGCGGTTGACTCGTGCCTGCCTGTACCCAAAGTACTGCTCACTGCATTCGGGACAATTATTCAGGGCAGGTAATTTTAAGCCTTCATTCCAACAATGCCTAAAGAAAGGACAATCCCAATGAGACTCTTCCTGTTCCCTCATGTATTCCTCTTGTTCTAGGCGATACATCTCTTCCTCATACCTTTGCTGCTCTTCAGCAAACTGCTGGTCCCTGCGACGCTGCCTTTCTTGCTGCCTTTGCCATTTATTGAGCAGTATGCACGAGGTAACCCTAGGTTTTGAAGTCTGACCCCTCTCGGTAGTGCTATTCGGGAACCGAACACTATTACTCTGAGCAGTATCAATCGAGCCACTTTGTTTTGCTCTATTAGAGGTCAATAACTTCATCTTACCTTGCTGACGGCATCAATCATGTTCACAGAGAAAGAGATCATGTTCTGAGGGAAAGGCTGCTTATCCACCTTTATATTATTATCAAACTTCAACTGGCCTTCCTGTATCGCCCTCTGAATACGCTGCCTAAACATCCGGCTGTCATTGATGGAGTGAGAATTGGTATTATGGAATCCACAGAACTTCTTATCTTTCACTCCCTCAGGACGCAGCATTGGGTGCCCCTCTGGTAGCTTAATGCGTCCATCTTTGACCAGCAGCTCAAACAGTTTGTCAGATTTGGAGACATCAAAGTCATAAGTTCCCTTATTCTCGCTTCAACCAGCGTTGTTTGATCTTGGTAGGCTCTTCTCCCCAAACCAATTCAGCAGCGGCTATCTCATCTTCCACATCCTCATCATCAAATTCTTCTGTGCCTCCTAGGAAGTTTTGATACATGTAGGCAACGTATCCCTTCTTATAGCGATTATCCTTCTTGATGCTCTAAAACTGGCTACTCATGAGAGATAGACTTCGAGACAACTGACCAAGGTCATCAAATTCCATGCCGGCTAGCTTTTCTCTAACATTCGGATGCATGCATCGTATAGCAACTGCCGGCAGTTGGCTATCAGGCAGATTCAAAGAATAGCAGAAGTTCTTTGTCTCCCTGAATCTGCGTAGGAACTCCTGGGGCGTTTCATTGTACTTCTGTGTCATTCCTATTAGATCGACCAACCCTTTCCCACAGGAACCATTGTAAAAGTATGCATGGAACTTCTGCTCTAGTTCTGCCTAGGTTCCAATGGAATTGGGTGGTAGTGTGGTAAACCACATGAAAGCTAGTCCTGCAAGCGATGATGGGAAGTAGCGAATCCTCCATGCCTCATCTGTAGCAAGTTCCCCCAGTTGTATCAGGTAGCAATTGATATGCTTTGTGGTGCTGGTGTCATCCTGTCTAGAGAATTTGGTTAAATCAGTTGGAGGCTTCATCCTTGGAGGTAGCGCCACTTTGTTGTACCACTCTGGGTACGGAGAGCGATATGTACGAGTCCGATTCTCAGGTTTCAATCCAAATTCATTTTGCATCATATCAGCCATCTTGCTTAGCAACATATCAACACCTGAACCTTGAGGAGCGGCTGACTAACCCAATGCAGCCTGGTATCTAGGATTCGACAAGGCATTGAGAGTGGAGTAATCGTGAACTCAGTATAGCTAGGTCCAAAGAGATTTCTCTGCAGCTGGTTGCTCGATGGAGAAATATTAAAAGCAGCAAGGGCAGGACTGCCAAGCGTGCCGAATGCTAGATCTCCATAAGTAGTTGGATGGGGCGTCTTTGGTTCCTGGCGCTTAAATTTAGACTTGGCTTTTGGCACTTCCTCATCCTTTTCCTCTTCATCTTCTTCATCTTCTTCATCTTTTGCGACCTCAGTTTTCTTCCTTTGCTTCTTTGGCGAGCTGAAGTTACGTTGGTCCGTAGATCAGTCCAAGGGTTTGCTCAAAATACCGATCAGCTTCAGACCCAAAGGTACCTTTCATGATGGCGCGAAATGTGTTGAGGAAAGCACTGTTATGATTGGTCATTGTCTCGACCCATGGCATCAGTAAATTGTTTCTTGCGACTGTGATAACCTTCCTCATCATCGGGATCAAGGTTGACCAGGAAGCCAAATCTTTGGCAAGTCTGTCTTCGAAGGATCTTACCACTCTTGTTCTCGGGAGAAAGTCAGCAAGCACTTCTCCGCGCAAAGTTTTTCGCCTTGTTTGCGCACTTGATCATTCCATTACGGTGGTAAATCATCCGAGTGACCTTATTGCCATCCTCGTTGTTGTTGTTGTCGTCAGGCATCTTGAACTTGAACTTGGGTGTCCCACCGGGCGTGCCAAAAAGTGTGTTGACACAAAAAGTGTCTTGTGCCGTACACACTGCAAGCCGGATGAGCTAGCTTCAAACAGAGCCCCGGTGTCTTGATTAGGAGGCGTGCCGGTCGGTTTGACTGAAACTAACAAGGGATGAAACCATGAGAGCAGGAACATGTCCGGTATGACCAAGACAGTTCCACATGTACGGCCCTGAAGCCACTTATGACGACATACAGCTATAGAAGTTGTCTGCCAATAGGTTTAATGATGCATTCGGTAAGAAACTGAAAATATAACATTGTGAAACATACTTGCCGAATGGACATAAACAGACATGTTCAAACAAGTGAAAGCTGATCATTAAGATATAACAAGGCAAAGCATATAACATAGATCCATTCCACTGTCAACATGGTAATTATAAGCAGGTAACTCATAAATATAGATCTAATTCAGATAACACATGCATAGATCATTCCAACTAGTCTGCCGCACGTCTAGCCTTCCTAACCCGTCAAGCATAAACTCTAACAAGCTAATCCACTGCATGATACAGCTTGTTAACATCTACACCACTCCTTACAACTAGATCAATCCACCGCATGATACAATCTAGTCATGAGAAGCTAAAAGCATGCATATATCCAAACAGATCCATAAATACTTGTTACTCATTAAAGCATAACCATATTCGGCGGGATTGCGGGTGGGGTCCATGAAGAAGGAACACACAAGTAGACATAAATAAAAACCTATCGATTAAAGCGATCTCTAGTCCACCGGATGACTAGCTCTAAAGTAACCCAAAGACACGCATACGCCACACGGTACCCGGTCTGTCAAGGCCTACTTACATCTAACGTGCATGAAACCACAACATGTAACAATCTAGATTAATCTTAACTCGGCTATTATAAGCATGAGATCTAATCTTTGCAACTAGATGAATAACATAATTTAAGCATAAGATAGATCCAAAACAACATGAAGCCGAGTCTTATTAATCTAGATTGGGCAAAAGGTGATTGCAATAATAATAAATAAATAAATATAAGAACATTGCAACACATGGTAACTTAATGAATCTATTAGATCTTGCCAAATCTAATAGAGCCGATAACTAGCTCCGAGCTAGATCTTAGCCGCCGCACGACTCATGACCTAACAGAGAACCCTCTTGCTAATACTTAAATCCACCGCATGATACTAAGCATTGAAACAAGACTACTTGCACACATCTAAATCCCCCACATGATACTAGACATGATGCAAGGTTGCGGTATTTACGGAGGTCGACGGATCGATGATTCCTCTCGCAAACAACTTCGATGACACAACTTGGACTCGAAGGGTGGCACGGGGCTGGTTTTTGTTGTATTGATTGAGAGATATCCTTTACAATGGTCAAGGGTTACTATTTATACCCTGGACGTGACACGAGTCCTAACCGACTACGATTACAATAAAGAAAACCTAAATTAAAGATAACTTAAGCTTCAAACCTTTCCGGAGTCGATGTGGCGCATGCCCCGTGGGCCCTTCTCCTCCAGATAGCCTATCTCCTGTCACCCTCTCGTCTTACCGAACAGCTGTGGGACCCCAACCACACAGGCAGTTTGCCGAATACTGTTCAGCTTTCGGGTAGCTTACCGAATGAAGGTCTATCTGAATAAATCCTTACCGAACACCCTTATTAGCATCTTGTAC
Source organism: Hyparrhenia diplandra (assembly GCA_015847255.1). Lineage (NCBI taxonomy): Eukaryota > Viridiplantae > Streptophyta > Magnoliopsida > Poales > Poaceae > Hyparrhenia > Hyparrhenia diplandra. The sequence continues at coordinate 4,782 of JADLZK010011042.1, forward strand.
CGGCCCACCTGTTAACCGGGCTTACCAAATTTTGGTGTTAACACAAAGTCCATGTCCTCTCCCTCTGACTGGCCCTCAACGGTATCCCTAATGACTACACTGCCTCTCCTGCCTCCTCTGGCGCCTGCTCAGCTGCCTCGACCACTGAAAGTGCTCGCTGAGCATCTGGAGAAAGTCTGCGTGCCCTGCTCTTGGCTGTTGTCTTCTTCTTCATCTTCTCAATGGCTTTGCCTTTGCCCTTGAGAAGATCTAGAATCGGAGGAGGACGGTGACTGTCATCACCACCACTGCTGCCCCCTGGAGCATTCTTCATCCTTGTCATGATTGAATCTCACTGAAACTGCCCAAACAACAGACAAGATGATGAGCTAACACCTCGCGAGGCTTGGCCTCGATCCTTACCCTCAGGCTTGGCCTGGGGTTTAACTGCCACTGCCAAAAATCTGCCCAAAGTGTCTCAACCTGCAATGCAGTGGCACGGCTCACTGCACGATAGAATAAAGAGAGATTTATAACCATGAATAATATTCTAGAGGAGCGAAAACCCTATTGGAAGCAATGCATATAAGGAACGAAGTGAATCAATGGCTTGCTACCTTAGGTATTGACACCCATGACACCACAGCAAGGGTAAGTAGTCACGAGGGCCATGTCGTCAACTGCCAAGAAGAAATCGGCAGAAAAGAGTGAACACTAGGCAAGGAATTTGATTTGGGCATTATGTCAAACACTTGGAAGGCAGGAATGACATGCTTACCAAGGATTAGGGTTTGGGGGAAGAAACATCCTACCGTCCCACGGGGGCCAAAGAAAAGCGAGGAGAAGAAGGTGCTCGACAAAGACAAAATGGTCGCTGGTGAGGATGACGTCCACGGGCAGCAGCGGCACGCGGCGAGAAAGAGCGAGGTGGTGCGGGCGCGTGTGCGGCGAGGATGAGCATGGGCGTGAGGGCAGCGAGCGAGGGCACAAGGATGTGCGGAGAAGAGCTGTGGCGGCGAGGCACGGCCGGGGGCGGCGGATGCGGTGGTGAGATGGCCGGGCGGCGTGGCTTGGAGGGGCGGTGCGGGTTAGGGTTTGGCGACGGCGGCGTCAAGACTGAGCGGTGGAGAGGTCGAGCATGTGCGGATTCAAATGGGAAGGATGAGCAGCTAACGAATGGGACCCTCATGACATAGTGAAATGAAGCTAGCTCTTCAAGTATTGCGCTAGACGTGCCTGTTGGTGGTCGACGGAAGCGGTCCGAGAGGGGGTGTAGACTGGGCGCACCGTCGGACGCGGGTCATTCGTGCGTTGGACGCGTCAGGCCGGCGTCCAGCGCTGTGTTAACTTTTGCCCTTCCAACAGCCGTAGCATCGGACGCGCCGAGGTGCTTTTCGCATCGGACGTGGCTCCAACAAGTCCCAAAGCATCCGACGCTTTGTTTTCCGGGCTCGCTCGGAATTCCACCATCCAACATGCGTCGGCGCCGGCGTCCGGCGGTATTCTTTCTAGCGTCCGTCGCACCTTTTCTCCATATTTTGACTTTGTTCCTTCACGACACTTTCTCCCAACCATGTTCCAACAGTGGTTCAAAATCTGTCGAATCAAAAAATGCCCAATATAAAGAGTGTATATCTTGAAAAGTTATATGATTTACATTTTTTTAGAAGAATTTCATTAGGTATCACTTAATCCCTATTGACACCTCTTATGATATACTTTTATATGTCAACGAGACATGAAATAAGGGCATAAAATGAATGAACACCTAGTTTAGGGGTTTATACTAATAAGTTCCACAAGTTTTGGTGATTTATGTATTTTCGGGGACTTAACAAATAAAAGCGAGGAAAAGCCCAAGAGTTTGCATCACATACGATGAGAAGACATGTCCGAAACATAAACTGACTCAAAACCAAGACTAAAACATTCTAGAAGACATGAGAAGACACCAGAAGAAGGCAGAGACCGAGGAGGACCCGAGTCCCGGGCGATCGGCCGCCTCGATCTGGCGATCGCCGGGATGGATTGTCGGCCTCACCTTTAGAGGTCGGTTTCTAACCGACATTGAGGTTGTATTTACACCGTTGCTCAAGGTCGGTTTGATCCAAGGGTCATCGTTCATCGCCGAGGGCTATATAAAAGACCCCTTACCCCCAGGGTGAAACCCTAATTCATTCTATTCATTATCTTTTGACCTGTTGGTCATTGAGGTCTCCCAATGTGAGGACAACCTCTCCACCAGAGAATTAGGGCTAGACTCTTCAATGTAATAGATTAACAACTAGAGAGTTAGGGAGAGTGGAGCTGCGCTTCGGTTCTGGAGATGTCTACAGAGTTTAGTATGTCTTGTATCCTTTCTTTGGAAGACTCATGATTTATATACTTATCTTCTCTATTCACTTCCATGTCTTTCATATATGGTTAAGTATAGTTGTTATACTATTGCATGGGATCTCTGCTCGTATTGAGGGCTCTAGTTATTCATGGTAGCTAGAGTAGTAATCGATAGTATAGACATGGTGTCTAGGCTATAGGTTACCTGAGGTTGCGTCCAAACCTATGGATAGTTGTGGTAGCCCCAGGGGTGACAGCCCTGTCAGGCCGATGTAGTCCACCACGTATGGGTTGGTGTTTCGTAGAGCTTTTGGCAGCCTTCTCCCAACTACCTTCTTCCCAGTCTTTTCGAGAGTTGGAAAGGATCTGTTGCTCCAAAGTGCATTAGTATAATTGCTATCATAGAACTTAAGTAATAGAGAAGTACATAGGAACTTTGATCTCTCCCGCTGTCCTCTCAACTTGCAAGCTATACATTTACCATGGAATTCTCTTGTGTGTGATATTGTTCATAACTCCTATCATATATCATTTACCCCCTCACTTTAGTCTAGTGGTTTGCTAAATTAGTAGATGCATGATTGTGAGTTATTAGATTCTTTAGCCAAAGCTTCCCTGTGGATACGATACTCTAGAATACTCTCCTAGGGAAAAAGCTACAATGGTATTCTGTGCGCTTGCGGAACCTTCGTATTCTTTTAGCACTTAATAAATACCAACAAGCTTTTTGGCGCCGTTGTTGGGGAAGCAATTGGCGTAAAGATTTTAATAATGATCTTGATGTCTGCTAATTTAGTGTATCACTAGCTTTAGTAGGATTACCCTTGTTCTGTTAAGTTGTGGAATAGACAGGAAAAAAGATGCCGTTACGACCTTCCGGCAAGATTCCACGAGAAAAGAAGAAGAAAGATTGAAGAACCCAGGGTGCATGATCATTCAAGATTCATCAACATTGGAACCCTGCCATCTCAAGGTATGTATTCATATATATATTCTAACCATATGTAGATTAGAAAAGAAGTCGCCGTCACAAGAATTCAATGCACGTATCTCAAGTGACGTATTACGTAAGCCGCACATCATGGTAAGTATGATTAATAAAGGTGAGAAAGTCTTGCTCATGGACTATAAATTGATTGAGTAGTTATCATTTAATTTCTTGCATTGCATTACATGTTTACTTGATCAATTCATGCTTTCACTCCACTTAGTTTATGTTTTCTCATAGTAGATCCATTGCATGTTTAGTTCCTTTGCATCCTTCCATGCCATTTGCATCTAAAAGAAAAGAAAAAAAATTCTCACCATGATCATGCTCTTCCATCTCTATTTGAATAAATCTCTATAGTGCTTTCATACTACCTTTGTTTGCTATAGTATGCTTTGGTTTGGAAGTACTACTATAGGATACTTCAAAGGCTTTTAAATTAAGCATGGTGCTTAGGTTAAATAGCCTTCCTTAATTAAATTGGACATGGAGTCTAGTTTGGTTATTGAACTAAGAATTGCTTGTGTAGACATCGGATATTTTGTTGGACTAACCCCCTGCAGAAAACGCTCAAATCCAATTCGGGTAAGTCAAGAGATAAACTCAGATCGGAGATGAAGCAAGGCATACGATGAATTCCAACCTTGTGCAAAAGACACGGCTCATTCATCATTGATGGAAGAATTGTAAGTATCAAATATCATTCACTCTGTCTTTTGCTACAAGTTACCTTTGCCTTGATCCATATACTAGAGTGCAGCCACAAACAAAATACGTTATAAGACATGATAAATAAAATCTGTGCTAAGAGTAAACAAATAATTAACCACCTCTTCATTAGCATAGAGGAGATGATATGAACCTTGGACAACAACCCCTGCTTCAACCATGTTGTATATTCCCTCGGGTATGTGTCCACTAATATTTTGCAGAAAAGGATTTGTGCTATGTCTATTCAATGAAGAAGAGTGTCATACAACACGGTCCAGGACAGCTCTCACTCAAAGGAAGTGGATGGACAAAGCAACAGACCCATAAGAACATCAAAAACGGGAAGAACAACATCGAAGGACATGGTGATTGCATCACACAACTAGGGATGGTTCAGCATTTACACTTAAAGTGTTGAGTGACGGGGAAGGCTCAAGCATGGGGAGGAAGGTCGATTCCTCTAAAGATCATCCGACATACTCCTCCTCTTCTCATGCTCCCCGTCACTCTGACATGCTGGTTTGCAATCCCTCTACTCACTATTACTTTGTCTCTCTAAGTTTGAATAGTTAATAAATGTCATACATCAAAATCAAACTTAAGGTATAAAAAAATTTTCCACTAGAGAAAAAGTAATGGTGAGCAATTGCTAATTAAAATTTCCAATCAAACTTTTTTTGTAACATAGACGCAATCTTTAGCCCCATGACAATCCTACCCTTGTTTGAAATTACTTGTATATTCCCTTCGGGTATGTGTTGTCAACTAATATTACAGGAATAAAACCATGAGAGGAGCTAAAAGGTCCTAGCACAATTTAAAGAACAAGAGAGAAAGTACGATGCAATAAAAGAGATAAGTGAGGAGCAAGATACACAAGAGGCCAAAGAAGGAAAGCTTCGAGCAGAAGAAAAGGACCATCACAAGGTGTTACGATCTTTGTCACACTCCGATATTAAGGTAACATCTTGAGGTAAGTTATCATTACTTAAGCTTTACCTTAAGAATGGCTTGTTCATAAATAAAGATTTAAACATGTTAGAGTAACAACCTTGCCCGATACAACTTCATTAGCTCAACATGTTTTGTTTCTTTAGTTGTTCCTATCACCACTCTCTTGATCTCATAGTCCTAATCATGTAAGCTAGAATGTGTTCACCTTGCTTTGGAAGAATATGATACTTCATGCATAGATAAGAAAACCTTTCAAAGAGTCAAGGAGTTTGATTCAATTTGCCAATGTGTTAACCGCAAACAATCATGCTCAATCTTCTAATCTTGTCACCCAAGTTAGGTTTAAGCAAAGCATATAAGAGTCAACTCTATCTTGTTTATTGTGCCTATGGTTAGAGAAGAATAAATAAAGTTTGGTTCTGTTGGTGTTTTCCCACCAACAGCCCAGAGCACTTGATCTCTACTTTGACTTTGCAAGCAGGACACACTTTGAGCAAAAAGGTGGAGAAGCCTATCGGTCTCTCCAAAATTCAACAAGTGAATGTCTTACAAGCATGCACACTAAACAAAACGCTGCCTATGTCCATTATCAATGTTTCACTCCAACTCATAAGACCACCAAAGAACAAGGGTGACGTTGTCCTTCACCATCTCAAGGAGCACAACTATCAAGATCGGGTAATACGCTCAAGGAAATGACAAGGTATGAAGTCTCATTCGAGGACTTAAAACACTTTGAACCCTCACCGAAAGGTAAGATCGGTAGTTATCTATATGCATAGCATATTTACTTCCTTGCATTGCATAATTATTTTCCTTTAGCATATTTACATTATAGCACTAGCCTTGCATTAGAAAAAAGAAAATAAATATTTGTTTGTTGCATATACATTGAAAAACTCTAAGCCCCATGTGAGTAATTTTTGTGGTGTGTAACAACCCACAAGGATATTTATTGTGGTGGCATAAAAATAAAATAAATATGCATGCATCATTATCTTTATCTGCATAGAAAATCCAAAAATATATTAATGTTGCTGAACTACTGTCTTAAAGGAATGATCATAATCATTGGCAACAAGAAGCTAAGTGGCCAAAACCACTAACGCTTAACTAGTTCCACTAGCTTTGTTGTTTATTTGAGTTCAGCAGGATTCAAGGAAGAGAGACATGATAGGATGACACCATCGTCGTTGTCTACCTCTACTTCCACATCATCATCAAAGACTATGTCAACATCCAGCTTGGGGGAGGGCAACCCCCATGTATCCAGATAAGTATCTCTCTATCTTATTTAATATTAGCTAGATTTGTTTGCTTTATTAGAAAGAAATAAAAAGATGAATAACTAAGGAAACCAAATAAAAAGAGTCTATATAGTCTTTATTAAAGAGTCTTTATTAGAGTGTGAGAATAAAATAAACTCTAAAGATAATCTCTAGCCTTGGAGATGATGAATAGTTGTCCGTCGTAATTCCTTTCAAGTACCTACCTTTCAAGCTTAATTTCTCTCGAGCTTTTAATGCAACTACTTTGACTTGAGATTTGCTCTGAACCACGAAACCTGTGGGTAGCAATTGCTTGCTCTAAAGTTTAGATGATTGACGGATATGATATATGAGAGTCTGAGCTGCTATTTATCTTACTCCTAGTGACACTAGATTTCTGGAGATTTGTCTTTTGAAAATTAAAGTACACATGATAAGTTCCTGTATGACAGAGTGTTGAACCTCCTACCACAGCCATATATACATGCTCCCTAGATTAGAAAAACCCTTTGACATATATATGTAGGTCGCTTGCTTTTGCACCGAGTTTGTTCAATCTTTGTCGACCCTTAGAAACTTGTCATCCGATCATGCACACTCCACCCCGCTCCACTCTACTCCACTTGTATTTATGCTACTTCTACCCCGGAAGTATGCATCCACAAAGCATCCACCAAATATCCACCAAAAACGTTCTACTCCTACTGCAGGGGAGAGAGCATCCAAAAATATTCCCTACACCTATCAACTTAGCCAACATCCCATAAAGCTCCATTACTCTTGTCTATCTCTCAAAAGTTTATTGAAAAGAGACTTGGGTTGTATTGAAAAAAAAAAAAAAAAGAAAAAAAGTGTGAATAAAGGAGAGTTAAAAATGGACAAGTGTCCGCTGAAAACAATGGGTACTTAGATGCCCGCCTCTCCATAAAAAAAAAAAAAAGAAAAAAAGAAGGAAAGAAAAATAAAGAGTATATAACCCAGGTTCTCCCAAATACTTCCAGATTCCAAAGAGAGATGAATTCCTCAAGGAGCAAAAGTAGAATTAGGCTTTCCCCTCACTGCACACACCTCATTGATTACACTCACCTTACACACCTACCACCATTATCATTCCACCATATACATGCATATCTTGATCGGTGTGACTCGTGACTTGGATCCATTGCTTGAACTTACAATATATGCTTAGTAAGTAGATTTAGTTTTCTCCCACCTAGAGCTCCGAAGGCATAGTGTTGTTCGCCTTATTTCAAAAATACCACATATTATGAGAGAAAGGCAACACAATATTATTGCCTAAGTGAGGATCCACAAATACCACAAACGAGAGACTTGAGAGGCTCATACAAAAGAAACTTTGAGTTTTATTTTTGAAAACTTGCAAAAACTCAGAATGAAGGTTGAACAAAGAGTTTGAGACATGGTGTTTGACTTGATTGTTCTATCTTTCAATTGCCCAAGATCCTAAGAAAAGGCTATAAGCTCTACGGTTAAAGGTAATATGGGTAAGTTAAAGGATGAAAAAAAGTTTATTCTAATATAGAGGAGAAATTTTGTTTGAAACCATGTGTACTTTTTTGAGGTGTGAAAGCGTTGTAGCAGCATCGGGCGCACCGTCGGGGACGCGGGTCATTCGGCGTTGGACGCGTCGGCGGCCGGGGCCCGGCTGTGTTAACTTTTGCCCTTCCAACAGCCGTAGCATCGGACACGCCCGGTGCTTTCGCATCGGACGTGGCTCCAACAAGTCCCGGCATCCGGCGCTTTGTTTTCCGTGCTATCTTTGGAATTCCACCATCCAACATGCGTCGGGCGCCACTTCGGCGTCCGGCGGTATTCTTTCTAGCGCCCGTCGCACCTTTTCTCCATATTTTGACTTTGTTCCTTCGCGACACTTTCTCCCAACCATGTTCCAATAGTGGTTCAAAATCGTCGAATCAAAAAATGCCCAATATAAAAGAGTGTATATACTGAAAAGTTATATGATTTACATTTTTAGAAGAATTTCATTAGGTATCACTTAATCCCTGTTGACACCTCTTATGATATACTTTTATATGTCAACGAGACATGAAATAAGGGCATAAAATGAATGAACACCTAGTTTAGGGGTTTATACTAATAAGTTCCACAAGTTTTGGTGATTTATGTATTTTCGGGGACTTAATGGATAAAAGCAGGAAAAGCCCAAGAGTTTGCATCACATACGATGAGAAGACATGTCCGAAACATAAACCGACTCAAAACCAAGACTAAAACATTCTAGAAGACACGAGAAGACACCAGAAGAAGGCAGAGACCGAGGAGGACCAGAGTCCTAGCGATCGCCGCCTCTGATCCTGGCGATCGCCAGGATGGACCCACCTGTCAGCCTCACCTTTGGAGGTCGGTTTCTAACCGACATTGAGTTTGTATCTACACCGTTGCTCAATGTCGGTTTGATCCAAGGGTCATCGTTCATCACCGAGGGCTATATAAACAGACCCCTTACCCCCAGGGTGAAACCCTAATTCATTCTATTCATTATCTTTTGACCTGTTGGTCATTGAGGTGTCCCAATGTGAGGACAACCTCTCCACGGAAGAGAATTAGGGCTAGACTCTTCAATGTAATAGATTAACAACTAGAGAGTTAGGGAGAGTGGAGCCGGGCGCTCGGTTCGGGGAGATGTCTCAGAGTTTGGTATGTCTTGTATCCTTTCTTTGGAAGACCTATGATTTATATACTTATCTTCTCTATTCACTTCCATGTCTTTCATATATGGTTAAGTATAGTTGTTATACTATTGCATGGGATCTCCACTCGTATTGAGGGCTCCAGTTATTCATGGTAGCTAGAGTAGTAATCGATAGTATAGACATGGTGTCTAGGCTATAGGTTACCCGAGGTTGCGCCCAAACCTACGGGATAGTTATGGTAGCCCGAGGGGGTGACAGCCCTGTCGGACCGATGTAGTCCCACCACGTATGGGTTGGTGTTTCGTAGAGCTTTTGGCAGCCTTCTCCCAATTACCTTCTTCCTAGTCTTTCTCGAGAGTTGGAAAGGATCTGTTGCTCCAAAGTGCATTAGTATAATTGCTATCATAGAACCTAAGTAATAGAGAAGTACATAGGAACTTTGATCTCTCCCATTTGTCCTCTCAACTTGCTAGCTATACATTTACCATGGAATTCTCTTGTGTGTGATATTGTTCATAACTCCTATCATATATCATTTACCCCCTCACTTTAGTCTAGTGGTTTGCTAAATTAGTATATGCATGATTGTGAGTTATTAGATTCTTTAGCCAAAGCTTCCCTGTGGATACGATACTCTAGAATACTCTCCTAGGGAAAAGCTACAATGGTATTACGTGCGTTTGCGGAACCTTTGTATTCTTTTAGCACTTAATAAATACCAACAATCCCTCAAAAACATTTATCAAACAATATTGGAATTTCTGAATTAAAAAATGAAAACCCACTATAGGGGCGGCTCACTCCTCAAAAATGCCGCCGCCCTCTCAATCGGTCAATCCCTTCTCTCCCTCCCGCATCCCTTCTCTCCCTCCTGCAGGTCCGCATCCCTTCTCTCCCTCCCACGGTCCCTTCTCTCCCTCCCGCGGTCCTCGCATCCAGGCCTATCCCGCGAACACAGACCCCTCCGCCGCCACCACGCCACCCTGCCTCCCACTCCCACCATTACCGCGCCACCCCGCTGCCGCCACGAAACCATCTCTCCTCCCTCTCGTCCTCCCTCCGCCGCCACGAAACCCTAGCTTGGATAGGGAGACCAAGGCATGGGGATTTGGCTTGATGACCGTTTCTCGAGGTAATATCTCTTCCCCTCCTCCAATGCATTGCCTCAATATTTGTAGAACCTTGGCATTAATGATGCAATGTATGGATTAGTTTGATTTGTGGGATGATATAAGGATTTGTCGATATTGATTGTTTAGGGTTTGACATGGCCTATTTTAATTTTAGTTCAGGGACATTTAGATGTATGCTATAATGCTCTCTTTGCTACCAAACTACTCCCTCCGTCCCAAATTATAAGGCGTTTGACTTTTTTTGACACCAAGCGTGACCACTCGTCTTATTCAAAAAATTTGTGCAAATATAGTTAAATTTATGTAATTCTTAAAGAATTTTAATTAATAAAAAGCAAGCCACAACAAAATAAATGATATTTTGCACAAATTTTTGAATAAGATGAATGGTCAAAGTTGGTGTCAAAAAAGTCAAACGTCTTATAATTTGGAACGGAGGGAGTATTATTTTAGGGTTTAGGGTATAATCCATAATATATATTGAAATAAGAACAATGTTATATGGTATATAATTTGTGGTTCAGGACCAATGATTTGTGGTAGAAAAGTTTTATTTAGTGTTTAGGACCAATGATTTGTGGTTACTACATAGACTCATGAATGGTTACTTTTGTATGGTTACTTTTGTTGGTTTGGCCTCTTCATTGTGTGGTTACTACATTAGGGTTCATGAATGTATGTGTTATTTATGGTTATGAGCAATGTAGGGTTACTTGTGGTTGTTAAAATATGTTGCTTACTATTGAGTGTGTATGTGTTATTTATGGTTATGAGCAATAGGTTGTTTCTTTTTTTTTGGTAGGAAGACCTCACCTCGCTAACCAACTGATGGCGACCTTCAACTGAAAGACTATCACAATCGTTAGTGAGCAGGAATTGAACTTCTTAAGTGACAAGCTTGAAGGTGTTGTGGTCGTTGTGATGTGTCGGGATCCAGCAACTTCCTCTATGATCACTCGCGCAGGGATCACAGAAGCAGTTTTTTGCTCAGATTGTGCCCAGAATGGTTGAAACGCAACACATTTCACGATGGCGTCATGATTTCATTATTTTCCATCCTGATGTCTCCGTAGTGAATCACATCTTGACTTATGAATGTATTATGGTGGATGGTGAACAGCTGCAGCTCTTACCATGGACAAGGTGGCATGGTTCCTACCCATTCCCCTTAGATGAAACAATACCCGACTCTCCTGATATCCCTGCAGAAGCACAACCTCAACTACGTCGGGACAGGTTGATGATTACCATTCATGGGCTGCCACCGCAACTTTGGAATCATGCCGACATAGCTTACAAAATCTTCGCGAACTTATGTGAGGTTGGGGACCTTGTGGCTTCTAGAAGTGATCTAACGCTGAGGTTCATCACAGTTGCAGCGGGAGATCGTCTACCAAAGACTGGACATATTGTTGTTCGTAGGACAAATTGCAAGTGGGTGAACATTTGGGCACTTTGGTTTGATATTATCAATGTAGGGCCACATCATGGTTCATAGGAACAACCGGGTAACTACAGTTACAACACAACCTTTCTCTCTTAATGCTACATTGCTGCATCTAACATTTGTCACACTTACTGCAGGTGTGCCCGTCAGTCGGGTTCGGTACTCAATGTTCCCGCGGCCACAAGCACCCATGACGTTCCCGGTGCGGGAGTGGTGTGAAGCTAATTCTGAAGAATTCTATGCGCGTAGGTATGGTACAACCAGTCTGTAATTAGCTAGATACATTGCTAGTATCCATGCTGCACCTAGATACTTTGCTATGAACTACATCGCAAGTAAGTTACCTCACTTGGATCCACCTGCAGCTTACATCGTTTCATCACCAGCCTCTACAATATCCGAAGACTTGGAAGGTGTGCAGGGATTAAGTGGTGAAGAGGCACTTAGTGACTGGGAAGGTCCAACCGAAGTTGTGCAGGGATCAAGTGGCCAAGAGACACTCAGTGACTGCGAAGGTCCAACCGAAGTTGTGCAGGGCTCCAGTGGAGAAGGGACATTCTGTGACCAGGAAGGTCCCACCCAACAAGTGCAGGGGGTTCAAGTGGCCACACTCCCTTCTACACACAAGGTCCCACCCAACTCATGTGGACTCAATATCTGCCACTTACACAAGCCTTAGGGACATACAACATGGGTGAGTCAGTAAAAACGCACCACTCCTTTGTTAACGTTGCATTATTTCTTATAAGTATGGTGGCTACGTTTTCAGATGTGCTCAACTTGCCAGTCTGGTACACTCTGCCACAGACTGCATATGGTGCAGGGCTGTCTAGAACTGGTGGCTCACTTCTCGCCGGTTGGCCTGAAGACAATGGTAGTGAAGTAGGGGAGACACCACAGGTCGAAGACGGCACGGACTCAAGCTGATGCCGAGGTGCATAAAGCCATGTCCGGTTGGACTGTTGTTGTGAACTGTCGTTGAGTAGCTTGGCTGTCTTTGCCGTGAACTGTTGTTGTGAACTTGGCACGTTTCATTGGTAGGCATTTGTTGAACTGTCATGTGTGTCTGAACTATATTTCCAATGTTGTTGTGAGACTTTTTATTATGGCTATGTAAATGTTGAACTATGTGACTGGATCTATTGTTCATGTGCTCTTGCATTTGTAACATAAGATTTGTGCCCAGCACTACTGATAGCAATGGAAAATGTTGTGGTGAAGTGCAAAAACCTCGGCGTTGTCCTTACATGTCTCATGTATGAAAAACATTATATTTTGGACTGTGAAACAATTGTGGTTGTCTTTGCGAACACTGTCACATTGTGACAGCAAAAAAAAACCTCGGCGTCAAGTTACTCTACGCCGAGGTCTCAGCCCAGTTCCCTGGACCATACTGTCTTTGGGTCACAAGGGCCGCCGAGGTGGTTCACCACGGTGCTGAGTACCATCGCGCCTAGATACCTCACCTTGGCGCGCACACAAAGCACGCTGAGCTATGTTGGGACCCACTGATGTCGAGCCGCGCGGAGATGCCTACCTCGGCGCAGCAGCGAGTGCACGCCGAGGTCTGCTGGGCCCGCCTTTTTTTGAGTCGGGCTGCGCGCTGGGGATGCCTACCTCAGCGGCGCAACAGCTGCACACCGAGGTCTGCTGGGCCCCGCCTTAATTTGAGTTCGAGCCACGCGGAGATGCCTACCTCGGCGCGCAACGACTGCATGCCGAGGTCTGCTGGGCCCGCCTTAATTTGAGTTGTAGCCGCCCGTGCAAGACCTCGGGGTGCAATGACTACGCCGACCTTTCAGGCTTCCCAACCCATTCTGATTTCTGGGTCTCTGAATCGCCGACCTGGGGCACCACGGCGGCGCCCAAAACGCACTCGAGGACTACAACCTCGGCGCGTATCGAATGCACGCCGAGGTCCTTTGGGCCCCGCGTCATTTTGATTTGGAGACACGCGGGGAGTCAATTTCATGGCGACACACTGTTCCTCACTCAATTTCATGGCCAAATTATTTATAAAATTTGAGGGTTTTCGAGTGAGGTTCTAATATCAGTTCCAATTGGTGTTATTTTTGGGTCTTATTGAGTTGGAACATGTTGAGAGAAAGTGTCGCAAAAGAACAGCTTAAATCTCTACAAATTCTGAGCGCCGGACACTGACAGGTGGAGCGCCGGATGCTGAGCCGGCGTCTGACGAATGCTGCGAATGGAAAAGCAGCAAAGTTGGATACAGGCGCTGGACACTGGGCTCCGATTGAAACGCGTCCGACAGAAAAGCATCAGACGGTCCGGCGGCCCATTTGAAGAAGGGAAGATAAATGACCGTGCGCGGACGCTAGCTCCCGTCGCGTCCGACTGTCAGGTCGCGCGCCTGACGGCACCCTCGGGCTGCAGCCCTCTCCGGACTACGTCCGGTGTTTGTGGCTGCGTCCGGCGGTTCCATCTGGTGCGTCCGACGCTCTGCTGAAGCGTGTGGATAACTCTTTTTCCTTTTCTGTGTGGGCCTTATCCTTTTCGCACCCATTCCATTCTTCCTCAGGCTCAAACACACCAGCCTCACCCGCTCACCACCGTCGCCGCCGCGCCGCCTCGCCCGCCAGCGCCACCGCCTCCCCGCTCGCCCGCCCGTGTTGCCGCCCCCCCGCTTCGCCACCACCGCCCACGCCGACCGCCACCACCATCGCCACCAGCGCCGGCGTCGCCGCGCCCATGCCCGCCACCACCACCACCGCCCGGCCGCGGCCACCACCGCCGCCGCACGCCCCGCCACCACCGTCCGCGGCGCCGTCTACACCCTCCACCACAGTCCGCGAGCCCCGATGCCCTCCACCGCCGTCCGCGCTTGCCCCGATGCCCTCCACCGCCATCCACTTCGCCATCCGTCCACGCCCCCTCCAACGCCGTCGATTGTGGTACATATATTGCTGTGATTTCTTTGTAACAATATGTGTTGTGGTATATAATGCTACTATATATTTCTAGTTAAGTGGCAAAAAAAATTGAAACTAATTTCTATATCTTTATGTTAGATGGATAGACGTAATCTTCCACCGCCGGAAGTCATAGGTTTCAGCGCCACGTAACGAGCCATGGATTTGACCCCGATCCAAGATCCGTGCCCACCGTAGTGCACGGTGTTCCAAAGTAATAGTAAGTATATTTGTATATGTATATTTGTATAATCAATTTGTCAAATACATTTGTATATGTATATTTACCGTTTATATGATTTTTAAATGTATTGCAGCCAATTGACCAAATCACTTGGCTTAAACACACTCTCTCGTACTTTGGGGTTGACCAAGTGGACGTCCAACACCATCATGATCTTAATAATCAATTAGGTCGACAAATCCAATGTCGAATTAGCTTTTCCATCGCCCCGAGGAGGAGAAGTAGAAATCCTATACAAATCGAGGCTGGAATAAAAGCACTGCGGCCCAGCCGGCGGTTGCACAAAAAATATCTTTGTCATAGGATGTGTACACAAGCTTCAAGAAAATGGGTACACTCTACCTACATTCTCCTCATTGTTGATGACAGCTAAAAGTAGGAACATGAGTCATGATGTTGCGGGATTGGCTGCAAGCATGGCTTGGAGGAACCGAAATGATGTGGTAATCTCGATATGTTAATTTATCACCTAGCTTATATCTAGAAATGATGTGGTAATCTCGATATGTTCTCATAATTTTTTTCCAATAATTACGAGGTTCAAGTGTATGACTTAACCTACATTTGGGTGTAGTTATGCATCCATTCTAACCCGGACAATGTCTCGATTGGGTTATGTTTGGTCATGGGCTAATCAATGCCAACACTTACTACTGAGATAGATATCGGGTAAAGGTGGTTGCCCGTAAGATTGGAGACCCGGCGACACGCCCAAAGACGGTTAAACATCGTCAGTACACCATGTCGTCATAGTTGTGAAGCAAAAGAGCATGTATTAGTTAGAACGTTGTTGCACATTTGGGATATCTGTTTACTCAAGATCGATGACCTACACTTCAGCGAGTGGTTTCTACAAGACCGGCAGTAGTGAACTTGTAGTTGTAGTAGAACTTGTACTGAACTTGTAATAGAACATCTTTTGATTGTAGTGACTTGTTATAAATTATGCACGTTTCAAATTATGCAAGTTTCAATGGATGTGATGTATTAGTTTGTGTGTGTATATATATATATATATATATATATATGGTAAATTTTTCCTACACCCAAGGAGTAACTACACCCACCTATTAACCATATATATATATATATATATATATATATATATATATATATATATATATATATATATATATATATATATATATATATATATATATATTATGTCGAGAGCCAACGGGGAAAGGCCCTCGGCAAAAGCGCTTTTACCGAGGGCATTCATGGAGGCGCTTCGGTGGAGTGACCATAATCTACTGGCGCTGACACCCACTCGGTAATTTGACCATATTGTTAGTAAACCCGCTCGTGTAATCCGAATTCAAAAATTTGACTTGGTCAAATTTGGTCAAACAAGCACTAAATGACCTCGGATGAAAAAATGTCTTGAATATAAATCATAGATCTTGATTATATGATGACAGTTGGTATTCATGACTTTTAAATTTGAAACCATTTAGGGTTCGAGAAAACTAAAAAAATCACTTAAAGTTTTTTGAAATTCAAAATTTGGTGGTTCAAATTCTGTCGAATCAAAAAATGCCCAACATAAAGAGTGTAGATCTTGAAGAGATACACAAAGTTGGTATTCATGACTTTTCAATTTGATACCATCTAGGGCTCCAAAAAGTAGTGGAAAGGTGTCTTTATTTTTTAATTCAAAATTTTGAATTAGTCAAACTTGGTCAAAATAGACCCTAAATGACCTCGGATGAAAAACTTTTGAATACAAAGTTGTTAGAGCTCATCAAGATCTACAATAGTTATGTAGGTCATTTTTGCTTTTGAGAAAGTGTTAGTAAACACTAGTCACAAAATCATGGATCTCACATATAGTTTATGGAACTACATGAGAGATGTGTCAATTTGTGAAGAACGTTTGTCAACACTTTGTCAAATGCAAAAATGTCCTAAATATGAATTGTAGATCTTGATGAGGTGATTACAGTTGGTGTTCATGACTTTTAAATTTGAAACCATCTAGGGCTCGTAAAACTAAAAATTCTTTAAATTTTTTTTTTTTTGAAATTCAAAATGTGAGAAGTTCAAAAATTGTCGGATCAAAAAAAAATCCAATATATAGAGTGTAGATCTTGAAGAGCTACACAAAGTTGGTATTCAAAACTTTTTAATTTGAGACCATTTAGGGCTCCAAAAAGTAATGGAAAGGTGCCTTTATTTTTGAATTCAAAATTTTGACTTGGTCAAACTTGGTTAAACGAAGCAAAAATGCCCTCGGATGAAAAAATATCCTGAATATAAATCATAGATCTTGATTATTTGATGACAGTTGGTATTTATGACTTTTAAATTTGAAACCATTTATGGTTCGAAAAACTAAAAATCACTAAAAGTTTTTGAAATTCAAAATTTCGAGTGGTTTAAAATTTGTCGAATCAAAAATGCCCAATATAAAGAGTCTAGATCTTGAAGAGCTACACAAAGTTGGTATTCATGACTTTTCAATTTGATACCATCTAGGGCTCCAAAAAGTAGTGGAAAAGGTGTCTTTATTTTTGAATTCAAAATTTTGACTTGGTCAAACTTGGTCAAAACAGGACCCTAAATGACCTCGGATGAAAAACTTTTGAATACAAAGCTGTTAGAGCTCATCAAGATCTACAATAATTATATAGGTTATTTTTGCTTTTGAGAAAATGTTAGTAAACACTAGTCACAAAATCATGGATCTCACATATAGTTTATGAAACTATATGAGAGATGTGTCAGCTTGATGAAGAACGTTTGTCAACACATTGTCAAATGCAAAAATATCCTAAATATGAATTGTAGATCTTGATGAGGTGATTACAGTTGGTATTCATGACTTTTAAATTTGAAATCATTTAGCCTTTCGAGAAAAGTGAAAATTCACTAAAAAAATTTTGAAATTCAAAATTTGAGTGGTTCAAAAATCGACGAATCCAAAAACATCCTATATATAGAGTATAGATCTTGAAAAGCTAAACAATTTTAATTTTTATAAATATCTCATTAGGTATCATTTAATCCCTCAAATACATTTATTAAACAATAATGGAAATTGTGAAATAAAAAGCGAAAAAATATTTTAGGGCGGCTCACTCACCGGCCGCCCCTACTAATACCACTCTGGGGCGGCTAAATCACCAGCCGCCCCTACTATTCAACCCCCGGTATATATACCATGGTCGAAATCGGCCAAGTCATTTGGGCGAAATTTCATTTTGGACGCCGTCCAGCTGCCCAAATTTTCCCCGTCATTGCCGCCGCCATATCCGTCCGCGCCCAGGGACGCCTCGATCACCTCCCTTGTCCCCGGCCACCCCTGTCTCCACGTCCCCGCGGCCGTCCCCCGTCCCCCGTCCTAGCGCCTGGCCGCCGCGCGCTGCCTCCCCTCTCCATCTCCCTCTCCCAGCGGAAACCCTAGCTACCTCCGGCGGCCGCCGCTGTCGTGACCCGCTGTCATCCCCGAAGTGCCTCCATCGCCGCCGCCTCCCTCTCCCCTCTCCCGCCACCGTGTGTCGTCGATGCGTCGGGGCTAGGAAACCCTAGCCGCCCACGTCCTCGACCTCCGGCTTGCCGGTGTGCTCGAGCTCCGTCTGTTCTTTGTTGGTAAAAATTAACGCGAACGAGAGAAATCCGCAAAAGCGCCGCGGATACCGATGTAGCTTTCACCCGGGAATATTCAGTATCGATTTCCACGGGAACGTGAAGTGTACTAGAAAGAGTAGGAACGTCAGAAGAAAAGAATAATGATGTGGGGAGAGAGTTTAGAATTTTCTAAGTATTCTAAGTTGATCTAAATAATCAAAGGCTTGCTTTACTTTACTTACGTCGAACAACGGTACCGTCCCAATCCTCGAAAAAAGACGGGAAGGGGTGATCGGGAGAAAGGCCGTAAAAAGCTCTACGAATCACCAACCCGAACGTGGTGGAATACAAAGACGACAGGGGCTATCACCCCAGGGGCTACCACAACTAACCGTGGGATTGGACGCAAACTCGGGTAATCTCTAGTCTAGACACCACGCCTACACTATTAATTACTACTCTAATTTCACGTTAAAACTAGAGCACTCAATACGGCAGAGAGATCCGGTAAATATTGTAAAGTAAGAACTGAAATTAATTGAATAGAATAAATAGAAATAATAAATGAAGAACACGGAGATTCTTCGAAGACGAACTAGTTCTTTGTAGATGTACAATGTAGATGAAGATCCGGCAGTCCGGATCTCCGGCTTTCTCGCTCCTCTCTCCTTGATCTTACAACTAGATGAACTAGAAGAACTAGATCTAGAACTAAAACTAGACGAACTAGACAACTAGAGGGACCTCTCTCTCTTCTAATATGAAACCCTAGATTTTGCTCGTCGATAGCTAATGAAGAGATGATCCGAGATGATTGAAGCCGGGGGCACGGGGGCTTGCTTATATAGGGGTCTTCTTATGTCTCTTCGGCTTCAGCGCAGGCGATGTGGTACTAATCTTCATGCTTAACCGACACCCTCGGATCAAACCGACATCAAACGACCGGATTAGATTGCATCTCGGAGGCGGTTGGAGAAGCTTCGGAAACGGGGCTTGCTTGGCGGCCAAAGGCGGGGCCCGATCGGGCCTGTTTATTGGGCCGATCGGCCCGGGGGTGGGTCCCACCACGGGCCCCGCGTTGCGTCGTGGCTTCCGGAGTCTTCTAGATGATGTTTTCTTCGGTGCCAAGTTTGGTTCACGTCGGGAGTAATCCGGAGCCTTCTAGACTTGTTTGGAGTTGGATTGCGTTGCGTTACGTCGGTCGTATGCCACGTCATTTACGCTATTATTTTTACGGTTAAGTCCTCGCAAATCACAACTTTACCAAAACTCATGGAAATCATTAGTATAAACCCCTAATAAGGTTATCTAATTATATTTTAGTCCTTTTCCATGTTTAGTTGACAATTAAAAGTATACGTTAACATGTGTCAACAAACTCCCCAAGCTTACCCTTTGCTAGTCCCTAGCAAAGCTATATGCTATAATAGGATCGGGGAGTTGCTACTACGCTTTCATACCTCGGAAATCTTGTGTTTATCAGAAATAAATTCTCCTCTTAACCAGATTGCTCTTTCATACCTGTTTACCATGGGGCGTAGCCTTTTCACGAATCATAAGCAAGATAAAACAATCAAGTTAAGTACCATGTCTCGAGTTCTTTGATCAACTATCATCCCGGGGTTTTGCAATATTTTTCAAAAAAGAAACTTCGAGAGATCCTATGTATGACCCTCTTAAGTAGATGGTATGTAGTGGTGTCACATATGTGGTAGGACATACATAGTGGGATGATAGTGGTGATGTGGATGAGGATGAAAGGTAGTAAATAGCCTTTAGCCTTTTCTAGTATTATTTTTTTTTTCTCAAGCATCTTGGACTATATCTCTCTTTCTAAAAATTGCTAAGACCTGGGCTATTCATTCTTGGAGAGGTGGGCTTTGCCCCGGACTTGTGTCCATTTTTCTCTCTCCTTAGAGATGTGGGCCCTACTCACCCTCGGACACGTGTCCATTATTCATCTCTAAATATATTTAGGGAGGTAGGCCCTTCTCGCCTAGTATGACTTTTGTCCGTTACTCTCCCTCTCTCGTCTCACTTTTCTCTCTAAATATTTATTTTTTTTTTTTCTTTCTTTTTTTTTTTTTTTTTCGAATATAGCCCAGCCTCTATTTAGCATAAACACTAAGAGAGACATATCCAAAAATTGTAAGAGTTTATTTTTTATAATTATGGCTATCGGCTTGATGGAATATGGGGAGGCGTACTTAGGGTTAGAAGCGGCGTATTTAGTGAAGTGGAATGATCTTGATGCGAATGATAAACTCTTAAGGGTCATAGCTAAGGAACTCATCATGTAATATTTTATAATTTTCAAAGATAAAAACCAGGAATCAAGTATCTCTAGGAATATGATAAACAGTAGCTCAACTCTTCATGTTTCTTTATCTTTAATGCTAAGACTCAGATTAAGCATGTGCTTCCCATAGGTGTTGGGTTTAGAGCAAATTAAGCATTTAAAGCTTTGAGAGAATCTAAGTCTGAAGTGTAAGTACTTTTAAGAGGAACTATGGCGGAGCAACTATTCATCATTTCCTTAGCATATATCATCAAGATCAATATTTAAAGAGAAAAGCCAACTAGCGAGACTCTAGCATTTATTTAGACTCTCACAAACTAAGACTCTAATTAAGACTCATTATATCTAGCAAAGCAAATATATATAAAACTAGCTAATAAGACAAAAAGGGAAAGAATACTTACGGATAGATGGGGATGCCCTCCCCCAAAATTTGGACATTGACATAGTTGCTTGGTGATGGTAAAGTGAGGTAGGCAGTAGTAGTGATGTTGATGTTGCCTTACTTGATGGCGACTGATGAAGATAGTTCTTTTGTCAAGTACTAACACATCTTTACTCCGTCGTATCTTACCCCTTTTTGGTCCTTCAAATCTGCTCAACTCAAATAGACAACAAAACTTGTGGGCTGGTTAAGCGTTAGCGGTTGGCCACTTAAGCCTTTGTTGCCTTTTTTTTTTTTAAATTGATTCTATTAGAGTGGATCATTGAATTACAAGAATTCAATCAAATCAATTTCTTCTAAGTTCTCGGGTTCTAGAAAAACTTTCAAGCGATGGCCATTTACCTTAAATGTGTTACCTGTATCATCTTGAAGTGTAACGGCGCCATGTGGTGCGACCTCAATTACTTTGAATGGCCCTTCCCACTTGCTTGAAGTTTTCCATGACCGAAGAGCTTCACTCTTGAGTTGAACAGTAGGACTTTATCTCCAGGCTTGAACTCCTTATGCTTGATCCTCTTGTCATGCCACCTTTTTGTTCTCTCTTTGTAGATCTTGGAATTGTGATAAGCTTTTTCTCTCCATTCCTCTAGCTCTGATAGTTGCATCTGTTGGTTCTTGCCAGCTAGATGGAGATCCATATTCCATTTCTTGATTGCCCAGTGAGCTCTAAATTCCAATTCCACAGGCAAGTGGCATGTTTTTCCATATACGAGCTGATAAGGTGACATGCCTATGGGTGTTTTGTAGCGGTTCGATATGCCCATAGTGCATCATGGAGCTTGTGTTTCCATTTCTTTCCCATCTCATCCACGGTCTTACGTAGAATGTTCTTGATACGCTTATTTGATGTCTCGGCTTGACCGCTTGTTTGAGGATGGTAGGGAGTTGCTATGTTGTGTTTGACTCCATGTCTTTGCTAGAAACTGTCTGAAGGATTTGTCAATGAAGTGTGATCCTCCATCACTTATGACCATCCGAGGTGTGCCAAATCTTGGGAATATCACTTCTTGGAACATCTTCTTGGCATGCTTTGAATCATTGGCACGGCATGGTAGTGCTTCTACCCACTTGGACACATAGTCGGCGACCACCGGGATGTATTCAGCATCACCGGATCTTGGGAATGGTCCCATGTAATCAATCCCCGGACATCAAACAACTCCACTTGAAGGTTGTTCGAAGGGGCATTGCATCTCGAGTATTAATGTTCCCATGCCTCGGCATCTAGCGCATCTTCTCACATAGTCTTTTGTACCTTGATACATTGTTGGCCAATAGAATCCGCTTTTGCGGATCTTAGCATGTGTGCGGAATGCTCCGTAGTGTCCTCCATAAGGTGATGCATGACATCGTCTATTATCTTCAAGCCTTCTTCTATTGGGACACATCTTCTTAGCAATCCATCGAGAACATACTCGATAGAGATATGGATCATCCCATAAGTGATAGCGAGCATCATATTTGAGCTTCCTCTTGTCCGCCCCACGGTGCTACATAACCCTGCAACCATGTAATTCACAATATCCGCGTACCAAAGGGTCGGAGTGTGTGACCTTGAGGAGCGTGTCATCCCTCAAATAGTCATTTATAGGTAACTCGTGTGGTTCCTTATCTTTGAAGCCTAGACAAGTGGTCGGCTACCGAAGTTCTCTACTCCTTTCTTATCTCTTATTTCTATGTCAAATTCTTGGAGTAAAAAGAATCCATCGGATTAACCGTGGCTTAGCATCTTTCTTAGTGAGGAGGTATTTAAGGGCAGCATGGTGCGTGTAAATAATAACCTTTGCCCCCACTAAGTAAGATCTAAACTTGTCTATAGCAAAGACGACGACCAACATTTCTTTTTCAGTGGTAGCATAGTTGAGCTGTGGTCGAGACAAGGTTTTGCTAGCATAGGATATAGCATAATGCTTTTTATCCTTTGTGCGCCCAAGAAGCTGCTCCAACAAACAAAATCGCTAGCATCACACATGATTTCAAAAGGTAGCGCCCAATCGGGTGGTTGAATGATTGGGCTGAGATGAGTGCATTCTTGAGGATTTGGAAGGATTCATAGCACTCATTGTCGAAGACGAAAGGTGCATCTTTAGCTAAGAGGCTAGTCAGGGGCCTAGCGATCTGGGAAAAGTTTTTAATGAAGCGCCTATAGAACCCTGCGTGGCCTAGAAAGCTTCGGATTTCTTTCACATTTGTGGGAGGTGGAAGTTGTTCAATAACTTCTATATTTTTTGCTCTATCCACTTCTATCCCATGTTCGGACACCTTGTGTCCTAGCACTATTCCTTCTGAACCATAAAGTGGCATTTTTTCCCAGTTCGGGACTAAGTGCTTTTCTTCACATCTTTGTAAGACTTTGTCCAAATTCTCCAAGCAATCGTCGAAGGTTTTGCCATAGACAAGTAAAATCGTCCATGAACACCTCCATGATCTTTTCAATCATTTCGGAGAAGATAGACATCATGCACCGTTGGAAAGAAGTTGGAGCGTTGCACAACCCGAACGACATTCGTCGGTATGCATAAGTTCCATACGGGCATGTGAAAGTTGTCTTATTTTGGTCATCGGGGTGGATCGGGATTTGATGATATCCGTAATACCCATCAAAGGAAACAATAGAAAGAGTGATTTGCAAGCCGTTCCGGCATCTCATCGATGAAGGGTAACGGAAAGTGATCTTTCTTTGTGGCCTTGTTAAGTTTCCGGTAGTCAATGCACATACGCCACCCGGTGGCGGTCTTGTTGAGGAATGAGTTCATTTTTCTCATTTCTAACAACTTAGTCATTCCACCTTTCTTTGGCACTACTTGGGCCGGGACTAACCCACTCGCTATGTGGCACGGGATAGATAATCCCGGCGTGTAAAAGCTTGAGGACCTCTTTCTTAACAACCTCTCGCATAGCGTTGTTAAGCCTCCGTTGTGATTCCCTCGATGGTGATGCATCGGGATCGATAGGAATACGATGAGTGCGAAGAGCGGGACTAATCCCGATGAGGTCTTCGGTGAGTAGCCTATGGCTGGTCTATGTCTTTCTAGGACCGGTGACAAGCTTATGAGTTTCTTCTTGGGAAAGCTTATCACCGATAATGGCTGGAGTTTCTCGATTATTATTGAGAAAGACATATTTCGAGCCAGGCGGGAAGTGGTTTCAACTCAATTGAGGGTCGTGGTGGCACCTCCGTTGCATCTAGTTCGATAGGCTCGCCGGTTCTTCCTCTTCTTCTATGAAGTGTTCAACATCAAAAGACTGGTTCGGCCATTTCTTCTAGAGAAGCCATTAGGACTTCCTCAAGAGGATCTTGTTTGGGCTTGGGTTCTACTATCGCATTATGTGAGCGAGCAAGAGAAACATTGATAGGAGAATTTCCCGGCTTTAAATTCAAGAGACTTTTGTTTGGTCGCTCTTGAAAGAGTGTTCGAAAGGTACACCAATCAAGAGGAACGTGTGCGAAATGTCATAGGCGTGAAAATCTAGGCGATAATCGAGCCTCTTATGCGCAAAGGAATTGACCTTATGACCCCATAACTCTCAAGAGTGACTCGGAAGGAAGTCTTAAGAGTTTATGAGATGGGATCATGGACTCGTCGGGACAAAGTTCTTCAGCTAGAGATTTTGAAATAAGATTCATCCCAGCCGGTAGGGCTATAACGAGCTTTTATGGTCTTTCCTTTAATCTTCTTTGAATAGAGCTTTTGAGGGAGCAAAGTGATTCGGGTTACCTCAGTGGATAGCTCCGCTTCTGCCAACCACTCATGGCTCATAATGGCTGAGAGTCCTTTAATGTACTCCATTAAGAATGGATCATCGTGTGGACCATCCTCAAATGGTCTTTGAGTGCACCAGAGGCTTTGCACGAATAGGAAAATTCGAGGCATTCCCAAAATCTTCAAAAAGATTTACCTCGATTTCGAGAGGAATGTGCTAGGATGGGGTTTGTCACTCTCTAGAGTGGTGTCTAGAGTGTGATGTGTTCCCAAAGTAGGAGGTTCTATGGCAAACGGATCATTAGAAGGGTTTATAGGAATTTCCGATTCGGTTGTGTGTGTCTCCTCTTGTTGTTCGGGGCTCGGCTCTACTTCCTCTTCTTCGGGAAACTCATCATAAACGCCCGGTGTAGGGGGTGTTTTCAAGGATTTTCTCAAGGATAGCTTTTCCCTCGTAATGGTCATGTGTGTGAATGAGCGTAGGAAGAAAGGTCAAGGTGGAGAGCATCTTCTTTGGTAAGACCATAATGAAAATGATATAAAAAGAACTTGGTCGGGCAAAAGAAAGATTTGGGCGGTATTTATGAGGTTTGTGAATCGGCCCATCTTTGCTCCTAGAGTTTCCTTCTCTTTTTGTTTGAATGTTAAAACTTCTATACGAAGGGCATAAACTTTGGAAAGAGGGAAGAAGGCTAGACAAAATTTGTCCCGAAGTTCATCCCAATTCCCATTAACTCCGCCAATGGAATGAGCATACCATTGTTTCGCTCTACCTAAAAGGGAAAACGGAAATAAAATCCATTTGGTGGTCTCATGTGTCATGCCATCTAAGTGAAGGCATGAACATAGTTGCTCAAATTCGAAGGTGAGTATAGGGGTTTTTCGTCTTCATGCCCGAGAGAAGGGTTGGTCCCGAACCATGGCTATAAAGCCGGGACGAATTTCATAGCCGAAGTTGTGATTGGCTTTGATGATTTTGGTGGCTCTAACAATTCGCCCTTTGGTGCGTAATATTTGTAGATAGGAGTGGAATCCATATTTTAAAGGTAGGGGTAAAAGGGTAGAAAGATAAAAAGGTAAACGGACGAACGTGATTCTAACTAGGGACAGCTACCGTTCCCAAGCAACGGCGCCGTAAAAGCTTGTTGGTAAAAAATTAACGCGAGCGAGAGAAATCCGCAAGCGCACGGATACCGATGTAGCTTTCACCCGGGAATATTCAGTATCGATTTCCACGGGAACGTGAAGTGTACTAGAAAGAGTAGGAACGTCCGAAGAAAAGAATAATGATGTGGGGAGAGAGTTTAGAATTTTCTAAGTATTCTAAGTTGATCTAAATAATCAAAGGCTTGCTTTACTTTACTTACGTCGAACAACGGTACCGTCCCCGATCCTCGAAAAAGACGGGAAGGGGTGATCGGGAGAAAGGCCGCCAAAAAGCTCTACGAATCACCAACCCGAACGTGGTGGAATACAAAGACCGACTGTGGTCTGTCACCCCAGGGCTACCACAACTAACCGTGGGATTGGGCGCAAACTCGGGTAATCTCTAGTCTAGACACCACGCCTACACTATTAATTACTACTCTAATTTCACGTTAAAACTAGAGCACTCAATACGAGCAGAGATCCATTAAATATTGTAAAGTAAGAACTGAAATTAATTGAATAGAATAAATAGAAATAATAAATGAAGAACACGGAGATTCTTTGAAGACGAACTAGTTCTTCGTAGATGTACAATGTAGATGAAGATCCGACAGTCCGGATCTCCGGCTTTCTCCGCTCCTCTCTCCTTGATCTTACAACTAGATGAACTAGAAGAACTAGATCTAGAACTAAAACTAGACGAACTAGACAACTAGAGGGACCTCTCTCTCTTCTAATATGAAACCCTAGATTTTGCTCGCCGATAGCTAATGAAGAGATGATCCGAGATGATTGAAGCCGGGGGCACGGGGGCTTGCTTATATAGGGGTCTTCTTATATCTCTTAAACTTCGCCGGGCGATGTGGTACTAATCTTCATGCTTAACCGACACCCTCGGATCAAACCGACATCAAACGACCGGATTAGATTGCATCTCGGAGGCGGTTGGAGAAGCTTCGGAAACGGGGCTTGCTTGGCGACCAAAGGCGGCCGATCGGCCTGTTTATTGGGCGATCGGCCCAGGGTGGGTCCCACCACGGGCAGCGCGCGTCGTGGCTTACGGAGTCTTCTAGATGATGTTTTCTTGATTGCCAAGTTTGGTTCACGTCGGGAGTAATCCGGAGCCTTCTAGACTTGTTTCGAGTTGGATTGCGTTGCGTTACGTCGGTCGTATGCCACGTCATTTACGCTATTTTTCCGTTAAGTCCCCGCAAATCACAACTTTACCAAAACTCATGGAAATCATTAGTATAAACCCCTAATAAGGTTATCTAATTATATTTTAGTCATTTTCCATGTTTAGTTGACAATTAAAAGTATACGTTAACATGTGTCAACAGCTGCCATCCACCTATCTTCCTTGCCGGTGAACTGCTGCTGGTGGTGGTGCCTGCACTTCCCTTTCATACTCCATCTACCGTGCTGCTGGGCTCAGGCGCCGCTCCCGTCCTCCAGATACAGGGGTGATTGTGTTGCTGCGTGCTGCCTGGTGCCTACGCTGCCCCTCCGTCCTCCATCCGGTGGTGGCTGTGGTGGTGCCTCCCCTCCTCCTCCGCCCTCTCCTGTTCTGCCTTTGTGGCAGCCGAGGTTTGAAATTTTGATGAATTTGGTTAAATTTTAGGCACTGTGATGGCACTGTGATGAATTTGGTTTGAAATTTGGTTAACTTTTAGCCACTGTGACTTCCAATGATGCCACTGCCACTGCCAATGATGGATGCTATGCTAGCATTTGAAATTTTTGGTGCCAATGATGGATGATGCCTGTTATGCTGCCTATGATGCCACTGTGAATTTGGTCAATGATAGATGATGCCTGTTATGCCGCCTATGATGCCACTGTGAATATTTTTTTTTAAATCTGAGCATATATTCCACTTGCTGTGGTCTGTGGTCTATGGTCTTGGTAGTCAGTATGTATTGCATCATAATTTAGCAGTTTTGACTATAATGCTAGTATCTCTCTGCCATAGGTTTCTGTATCGATACTACAATGCCCAATTAACTTGAGCACACGCTTCTATTCCTCTGCTGCCCACCGAAACTACAAGTGTGACTTGGTCCATATCTTTTTCTTTTATTTAGTAGATGCCATATATATGAGTTGAATTTGAACCCTAGCTACAATTGATGTCCACTGAAACTGTAAGTGTATATATGCACAAATAATATACATATAACCCTATGTAACTTACATCCTCTAGTCTTTTTTTAAACTTGGCTATTGGCTACTGTGCTCCTCCTCTCTACATGATCACATTTGTGTAGCTGTCCACTAAAACTGCTAGTGTCACTTGCTGTGATGTTTAGAATTGATGTTTAGAACAAAGACTAGATGAAGCAAGTTATACTAAGTGGCACTTGATCGATAATTTTTGTTTCTAGATGAATTTTTGTTTTGAGGTGAATTGGGCTGGCTGCTGCAATACTAAGTGGCATATGCGATGATGATCTTTTTATAAACTTGTAAAACTTAGGGCTAAGGCAGTGGCATATGCAATGATGTGAACCTTTTTAAGCTGAGGCGGCAGCTATGATGATTTTGAGGCCCTCTATACTTGTAACCTTCTAAACTAGGATGGCTTATATAAGCAACCAGTTTAGGAGTGATGAGATGACAAGGGGACAAATCTGAGCCAAATTTGTACCTAATGAGCCAAATTAGAAGTATATGTCTACTGCTGTTTTTTTCATTGGATTTAAATCATTCCTTATATTCTTTTCCTGGCATGAATAGTTTGCATCTTTCATTTTCTCTCTCTCTCTCTCTAGGTATGGCTGCCTACAGCCCATCTAGGTATGGCTGCCTACAGCCCATCTACTCCGAGTACTTTGCTTACATGGCTAATGAAACCATCCCTCTCTCTCTGTTTGCATATCTCTCTCTCTCTCTCTCTCCCGCCCTCTGGCTATTTTCAGACTTCCTGTTTTTGTTTGTCCTCCCCTGTTTTCTGTTCTCTCCCCTTTATCTACTCTCTACCACTTGCTATTGGCGCTGCTCTCTTCTATTACTTCTTGTTGGTGGCTGCCGCTCTCTACTACTACTTCTTCTCTTCTACTGTTGTTGCTCTCGTCTACTACTTGCTGTTGGTGGCAATGTGGGGCTGCTCTCTTCTACTACTTGGTGGCAATGTGGGACTGCTCTCTTGTACTACTTGCTGTTGGTGGCTGCTGCTATCTACAACTATCTACTCTACTCTACCCTTCCCTTTCTCAACTACTATCTACTACTCTCTACTACTACTCTCTACTACTTGCTCTCTGGCCACCTCTCTTGGCCACCTATCTTGTCCTCTTTATTATGTGCTGCTCACTGTTTTTGTTTGTCCTCCTCTCTCCATGCCGATGATGAATAATGTCTAACTCCAAAAATTATATGGGACATTAGCTAATGATCATGAACTTGTGAGGAACTTGGTATCATTATCAGCCGCCCCTACTATGTCTTTCTATATTCTCACTTGTCTTTTTGATGCCTTTATGCTCCAAGTTCATGATCAAATGATGATTGACATGTATCTGAGGCCTCTACTACTTCTTTTACTCGTTTTTTGCTCAATGATACAAAAGGGTGTACTGAGACAACATGATAGTCAACCCGCTAATTTGAGAGCAACCCACTACTTATCTATTTTTCGATCTATTGCCATTTTATGCCTTCATGATACAAGTACCCTTCTGGCGTATCTAACGCTAAATCTTTTTCTTCTATTAGATTAGACTAAATCATAAAATGTCCCCGACAAGAGACAGTGCAGCCCGAAGCCCTGAGCACGGGAAAACCTTAGAACAGGGAGAACCACTTGTCATGAGTCAGGAGGAGTTCCACAAAGAGCTAGACAAGGATGTAGAAGCGATGCTTAACATTGATCCGTTCGAGGAGGGAGAAAAGGAAAGAGAAGGAGATGATGACAATGACTCTAATGACAACTCTGATGATGATGATGATGATGATGGCGACGATGATGGTGAGGAGGAATATGTAAGTCCTGAGGATCCTTTCCCACGTGAACCTAGGCATCGGCCAACTCAGGACGACCTGGACAAGGACTTTGACCCAAATGACGAGGTAGAGACAAAGCCTTAGTAATCAATATTTGCTAATGCTTTTATCATGTTACAACCATTAACACTTTGGCCTCCCGTGTACATAGGTCCCTGCTGAATCTCCTCCAAAAAGACGACGTCGTTGTCCGCGACGTTTCGACAGAGAAGACAGAGCAGAGGAACAAAGAGCAAAAGCAGCCGGCACAGAGTTGAACAATACCACCTCTGCTCCAGAACCCCAGGCCACGACCACGACCTCAGCGCCGAAGAGGAAACGGGGGATAAGAAAACCAAACTAGTATCCTGACAAGGACATGGTCTATGTGATAACAGAGGTAGGTCCGCAAGGGGACATTCGTGAGCCAAAGAAGATGAGAGCAAAATTTCGTAATGCGATGGGCGCCCTTGTAAGAGATGAGTTGAATCCAGCTGTCCCATCATGGCCACAAATACCAGAGGAGACAAAGGGGCACCTATGGAAGAAGCTGTTAGTCAATTTTAGGTTTCCGGCCGGTGCGAGGAGGCCGTGGAAACATCTAGCCTTTAGGATAATGGGGAGTCATTCCGACGTTGGAGGTGTGAGCTCAACACCAAATATATCCAAACGGGCAAAACTCCGTTTCACAAGTTTGGAAAAACAACACCGAAGTCGGTGGCGGGAGCTTGTGGCTCAAAAGACTTCAGTAGAAGCATTGGCCCTCGGTGCGTGAAAAGCGAGCTAGCGAAGAGGAACATACACCCTACTCATTTAGGTTCGGGTGGCTACTTTGGCGGCGTAACCGTCTTTCCGGAAGAGGGACGAAGAGACAGAAGCAGCCATGATTCTGGTGCAGAATTTGAGGGTACGCTCAAGGAATTGGATACATGCAAGGAGTACCGGATCGTCCGGTTCTTCCCTAAAGTTTGATAAACTGGCTACCAAAGAGGTAGTATCAAAGATACTCAAATATGGTGAAGAAAAGGAGAAGGGCTCATTCATACCTTCTAGAGAGAAGGACGAGCTTAGCCTTGCCTTGGGAAGCGCCGAGCACCCAGGCCGCACCAGGGGTTTAGGGAAAAGAACGACCTGGAAACATGGCTTCGAAGAGGATAGGCACATGTACAAGAAACATCATAAAGACCAAGAGGCGGATCTTGAAAGCACTGTGAAGGCTATGGTAGCGAAGGTGCTCGAGGAGAAAGGGTTGTCTATGGACCCGCCGGGTCAACTTGCAGTAATCGGGAGCCCTCCAAAAGTTCCAAGCAGCCAAGGTTCCACTGCAGGCACAACCCCTGTCGATCGCATATGGGAACCAACTAGTTGCAACTTGGAGGTTCTCGTTGGTAGGGGGAACACAATGAAGGTTGTCGCAACGGGTGTGGCACATCCCCCTGGTGGCACGTGGCACGGTAAGCCTATCCCGCCAGACTACACTAGGGTCGAGGTAAATACCGTGCAGGACCATTACATGGATTATACGTTTGAACACCCAACTCCCGAGGGACTGAACGAACTCGGGCAAGTGATTGGGCAGTTCATCCTATGGCACAAAAGGGACATCGTATTGACCGGTTGTTCGCCTCCCCCAAAGCAAGTTATTCGCCACTTCCACAAGCGTAGGGAGTTATTGAGGAGGGAGAGATAATGTCACCAACTCATGATGAAGAAATGCCTAAGATGCCACACTCTTCTCCGCCTGAGGTGGTACAACCTAATGCGCCTCCTACAGAGCAGGTGCCTTTGAAAGAAACTCGTGTTGAAGAGCAGGTGCCTCCGATAGAACAGCCTCCTGAAGACCAAATGCGTTCTGAACAAGTTATGGCATCGGAGGATGTATGGGAGGAGTCGGAGCTTAGAAAAAAGCATCCAATCAAAGTAAGGCCCGTCTTTACGTCGATGAAGCACGTCATGTTGGTGTCCAGGTGGTTCGCCCATGAACAGTTCAAGCCCGAGAACCAAGTCAAGGAAGTACCACAACAGCCTTCTCGAACCTACAGCCACCGCCAGTCACTTTTCGGCAAAAAATATCCAGATGTTGGAAATATCAAATGGACAAAGACATGCTCGAAAAAATATGAAAGAGGAAAGGGCTTCTACCAAACAGTATCATCCAAAAGCTGCCATGTGGAATGAAAAAGTTTCATGATTGGTACTTGCTCGCTGACCTGGTGTATTCGGAGGACCTGGTGGGGATATTGCCTTCGACTTCGATGACATCCATACAATGTATCGCCTGGGTTCAATGGACATAAATTTAGTTCGCATCTACTGTCTGTAAGTCCTTTGCCCTCTTGATATGGTAAGATTGCAAAATTTTGATAACGTTGTAACCAACCTAAGCAGTCTCTTGTAGGATGCAAGCGCACCTTGCAAAATAGGTTCCAAATTTGAAAAATGGGTACGTGGATCCTCGACAAATAGCACAAGCACGTTTTGCATATTCTAAGCGATGGGACCTCAATGGCAAAGAGTTAGAATTCGGAAAGACCAAGGCGGAGAAAGAGGAAATTCGGACGAAGGCGATCAAGGATGAGGCCATTAAGATGGCGGCGTACATAGCCATGGCTTTCAAAAATCTCCAACATAACAATAATACATGGCTACCGTACCACTTCAATTAAGTTCAACCTCGTACATAAAGCTTTTCGAATAAATATTATACGTAAACGAGCTTATCATTTTCCTATGATTGAATTTATGCAGTAATCACTGGATTGCTATATGTATCGATGTCGGGCACGGCATGGCGTGGGTTTTGGATTCAGCAAATTTTGAGCCGGCCACATATAAAGACTTCATATCGATTCTCAAATCGTATGCATATCGACAATCCTCTTATATGTTTGTATATAACCTCCAAACCTACATTTTGGATACTAACAAGTTGCATTTGTGAAATCGGTTTGAATAGGGCATACCATTTGGTATGTTAATAACCACAATGGGAGACATCATCCGGAAAGAAAGGATCGGCCGTGCGTCAAAAGCAGATTGTTGCGTAAGTATGATCTATTTGATCTTGCATAATCTCGGATGAATTACCTAACAATTGTATATATACGATTGCCCCGTGCAGAAACCCGAAAGTGTACACTATGGATATTACGTATGCATGGCGTTCAGTAATAGCCTTTCCTTCCATAGACACCGGACTTGGTATATATGCTCACTCCTCTCTCTCTCTCTCTCTATATATATATATATATGCTCACTGTGTTCCTATATATATGCTAACTATTTCTTATATGCTAATTGTGTAGGTGAGACAAGAGATAGGGAAAAAAGGTGACCCTTACAAAGATGACGACCTCTTGGAACTCGTCGGTGGCCTTTGTGACTTTATATTAGATCATATTATACATCACAAAGGTAGCTTCATCGACCCTACCTCCGAAGTTGAGTAAGAATCCAAAGTATCAACATCTTCGTGAGTGGGAAAGGCTAGGCTTAGGGACGTTGACTGAACTTGTGACGGGAATTATGTGAATTGTATTTTGAAGTATGTGAATATACGTGAGTTTTGAATTGTATATATGTTTATTTGAATTATGGAGACGATATTATATGAATTATCAATTTATTCTGTGAATTATATATATTTTTTTCTAAATTCATTTTTTTTTTTGCGGGAATTCAAGCGTAGGGGTGGTTCTAAATTTGAATTTTTTTTTTTTGCCACGAAAAAGCCATTTGTAGGGGCGGTTTTGGAGTGAACCGCCCCTACTGAGTTAGAGATTTTAGGGCGGTTTGTAACTACAGCCACCCCTACAAAGTGGTATTTAGTAGGGGCGGTTGGTATTATCAGCCGCCCGCTGTTTTCCTTAGTAGGGGCAATTGGTAGCACAAGCCGCCCCTACAGTGGTCTCAGTAGGGGCGGCTGGGGGAACCGCCCCTACAGTGCAAGCACTGTAGGAACGGAGAGTTAGGGGCGGTTACGAAAACCGCCCCTAGAGGCCATCTTGAGCCGCCCCTAAAGTGAGCTATTGTAGTAGTGAACTGCAGCTAAAAAGAAATAAAGCATGTGTGTCGTTTCTTGTCAGCTGCAGGTTGGCCGGAGGCCAGCTTGGCTCCGACGTGGCTGTTGTAAACAATGATGAATAAACGATAAAGTAAACAAGATCAATCACAACGGAGACACGAGATTTTAACGTGGAAAACCCTCCCAAGGCGGAAGGGAAAAAATCACGGGCGCCAGCCAGCAACACTCCTCACTATTATCAAGAGTCGAGTTACAACGTTGTATGGCGGCTTACAAGAGAATCAATCTCCAAGTGAAAACCCTAATAGGGTATATAATGTGTACCTCGGGGCAAGCCCCCGCACCCCCAAGCGTCCTCGGGCCCAAGCCTCCTGAAAATGCTAATGCATTTGCACCGACGCGGCGTCAAAGTACATTTGAGAAGGCTAAGAGGACAGAACGACGACGGCATGGCTGGAGGCGAATCAGGTGGCGTGGACGCCATGGATGCAGAAATCCAGCTTCTTCGGTTGCAACCCGATGCATCGGCGACCAGGAAAGAGTCTGGTCTTCCATCAGGTGGAGCGGGTGAGGGGTGGCGGGGCGTTCAGCTGGAGGTGGAAGGCGGATGTCTGATGCAGTCAGCAAGCCTCCGGCTTTCAAGGTTTTAAATCTCCGGCTATAGCCTCCGCTATCTCCGGCTATAGCTTTTTGAGAAGGATTTAGCTAAGTTTTTTTTTATGTACAAGTTAGCCCTTAGCTACCGCTATAGCCGGCTATACTATTTTGAGACATCGATAGCTAAATGACTTAGCCGGCTATTTAAAACATTGGTTAGGGCATGCACAGCACAGCCGCTGATTACATCGTCGTTCTCCTACAAGAAAAGGTATGTCTAAATTCCGTGTGTATACAAGTAATGGATCTTGGAAAAGAGTGCTTTCTATCGTTACTTGTAGCAGATGTTTGATAAACAAAATCAGTGCATTGCACACAGTGCAATTTTTAACCAAGTCCAAAGATTGAAACAGACTTTCAAACAGACTAAGAGCTATGTCCGGTAAAAATTCTTACTTGCACACTCAATGTCTTACCATTGATCCTTTACGTGCTCTGCTTTCTTATTTGTGTCACAGTCATTATACTAGCACTGAACAACTTAATATTGTTTATGTTACCTGAAATTGAAAGTTAGTATCCGCTTATTTTAGTTCATATATTATTAAATTCTAAGGCTCTGTTTGGATTCATTATCTGCTAATAGTTAGCTGGCTAATAGCTCAAATAACCCTAAATAGATTTAACAAGCATAAACCTAAATAAATCTATAACTAAGTTATACATGATCCAATGAGGTTATTTCTTTTTGTTCCCAGTTCCGCTATGCATTATATTGCGTGCTTCATGCTCGTGTAAACAGGTGGTAATAACCAAAGGTAAATACAGTCAAGCCAGCTAGCGTGCGCTTCATGTACACTTCCTGGTACAGAAGTCATTTGAAAATTTTGATCTTCCTTATTCTTTTGAATTAAATAAAGATTATGCGTGTGATGCTTATAACCAAGCCAAAAGTCATTAGTTGGCATGTCCAAGATCTACAAGTTTATCAAGCTATCCTTCAGAACTTGCGTTTTCTTATGTTTGAGGACTATGCTCTCTCTCTTGGACAGAAAAACTCTGAAGAACTATGCGGTTGGCAAAATTAAAGACAAAAACAACCGGCCTGTGTTGTTACATCTAAATGGCCACCCAATCAGCACATTCTAGATTATTAATTCACCACAATTAGACCATCAGAATATGTAAGGAGAGTTGTCCTATGCAAAAAAAAGGATTTCTGACATCACCTAAGGCTGGTCAGCAAGGTAGTCTCTGTCCTCCCTAAGCATAAAACTCTATGCTGAATTGCTGATAGCAAATGTATTTATGCACTTGGTTTTTGAGATGTATATTTATATATAGTAACCCAGAGGCTAGAGGCTAGAGGCCGGAGAATAAATCAGTAGGAGACCAGAGTCCATGGCACTTCTGACGAACAAATGAACATAGAAGAAGAAAGCGAGCGAGTGTGTGAATTTAAGGAAAAAAAAAACATCGGAAAGCTGTTAGAATGATCAATGCTTCTCTCAGCCCAGAGATGATTTCGGCCTAGAGGAGGCTTCGGCCCATATCTAAACTTTGGCCTAGAGGATCGCCCAAGTTTTCATCCAGCAAAGATTTTAACCAAGAATCTTTAATTTGAACGAAAATCATGATGGGTAGTACGGGCACAAGATTTTTGAGAGAGAAAGGGACCATTTCATTAAAGAAAGATACACCCTGGAAGAAGAACATGTGGTAGACATTGGATCAAAGATCTACGTCAAAAAAAAAAAGGGTCTGTCTAGGCACCGCTCGGGTGTTCTAGGGGCTTGTGACACCCGAGCGTTCATGCCACCTAAAACACCCGATTGATACAGAAACAAAAATTGAATATTTTTCATCCATGAAACACTTGATTTTCACGACCATAAGATCCGGATCAAATGAACAAAAAAAAAATAACCAAATAATACAAAAATATTAAACAAACAAACAAAATTAGCCAAATTATTTCTGTGGAAGCCAAATTGAAAAATTTCAAAGGGGAACCAAATAAAACATACAGAAAATTAAAAAAAGCAAAAAAAAAAATAATCATATAACTGTTCGGGTAATTCTATGAATAATCAATTTGCACCAATTGACCACAGAACTTACACCCAAATATAAATAGTAAAATGAGATATAATTTGCATGCATGGGTGCATGATGTGATGTCACGGCAACGGGTCAGCAGTCCTGCAGCATGCACCTGCACCTGCAGCAGGTGATCTGACTCTGACTCACAGCAGCATGCAGAGCAGTTGACCTGACTCTGACTCACAGCAGCATGCAGGTCCGCGTGACTGCGGCCTTGTTTAGATGGCTAAAGTTTCTAACTTTTTTCTCCACTTTCTCTCCATCACATCACATTAAATACACCAAAAAGACATATGTTTGGAGTATTAAATGTAGGTAAAAAAATAACTAATTACACAGTTTAGATGTACATTCGAGGCGATTCTTTTGAGCCTAATTACTCCATGATACGATAATATTTACCACTAACAAACGAAACGCGTCTTCACGGTGTCCGATGTGACATACGGGGCAAAACTTTAGCCAACTAAACGTGGCCTGCGTCTCCGCTCTCCACCGACCGCGCAGCGCCCGACCGGGACCACCCTGGCCCGGCGACCGCGCCGCAAAGACCGTTCAGAGCGCATCATCCAACTGCCCCAAAATTATAGATAAAGGCTGCGTTTGGAAGTCAGCATTGAACCATGGAATTAGGAATTTGAATTTGTGACCTCAAATGCCACCGTTTGGATGGAAAGATGAATTGGAAATGGAAATGAAGATGAATACCGTGCGACATTCATTGAACCTGCGGGTGCCTTCCCCAATTCGGAGGAGATCCCCTCGGTATTCTTTTTGCATTGACCGCTCGCACCTCCCCCTCGTCCGCCTCGTAGAAAAGAAAAACTGCTGCCGAGCTCCCTTCCCGCCGTCCGCTCCCTTCCCCGCCTTTGCTCTCCGCCGTCGTCCTCATCGCAGCCCCCGTGACGGAGGTTCCTCCATGGCCGCGGACGTTCCTCCATGGCCGGCGGCCCCTTCTTCCTCCTCCCATCCCATGCCTCCTTCTCTCCCCTTCTTCCTCCCATCCGGTGCGGCGATCGTGGAGGACGGGGTCGAGGTCCCCATGGCCGGGCGGGTCGAAGCTGCCCCCATGACCGGCGAGTCGAGCTTCCCCATGGACGACGGGGTCGAGCTCCCTCCATGGCCGCCCGACGGACTCGTCCCTCCCTCGCCGACGCCGCCGCAGCAGCGGCGGCCGCGACTTTGGCTCCGGCCACTCCACTTCCCATGGATTTCGGGCGCTGTTGGACGGCGTGACGAAGCGAGAAGGATGGAGGAATCGGGACGGATTCCGATTTGCGCCTCGGCGGCCGTCCCTCCCGCGCTTGCGTTGCGCTGCTGGGTGCCGAGCCTCGTGGAGGGAATTGGGGAAGAAGGCTGATTTCTACATGTGTACATCCAAACAGGAATTGGCATTCGATGTGTTTCTCTAATTCCAGATACAAAATTCATCTACATCCGGACATCAGAATTGGCATTTTGTTCATTTCCAATACTGACTGATTTGGTATTGGGACCAATTCAATTCGTGGTCTCCAATACGTACATCCAAACGGAGCCTAAATGTATTTTACGAGTGCTGCCTGAGGCGGAAACACTCGAGTGCCCATTAAATATAGATAAATGTATTTTACGAGATGAATCTTTTTTAAACCCATAATTAGACATTAATTACTACAGTACCACATATACTAATGACAAATTAATTAGATTTAATAAATTTGTCTCGCAGTTTACAAACGGATTTTGTAATTTGTTTTTGTATTAGTATCCAAATACCCATGCAACACTTCATATGACATCGGATGTGATGATAACACCCACAAACTATACAAGCCCTAGGTCGATCGGGGAGCGAAAGGCAGGCATGTCGTTTGGACAGCAAGATGTCGTTTTTGTCCCCGTGTTGCCAGATAAGGGCGACTTATCGCAATCACCGGCCGGAAGAGCCACAACTTCAGCAAGTAGAAGCACCTCATAGGTCACAGCTACTTCTACTTGCCGTGGTGTAGTGGTGAGTTGATGACAGGAAATGTGAAATGAGGTGTCATAAAAAAATGACAGGAAATGGAAGGACGGCGCCGTTTGGATCGTGTCCAGGCGTCTGGTCCGGCCAGAGCCGGCCACCACGAGCTCGCTGGAGACGGATGAGACCATGCACCTGACGCCGTGGGATCTCCGTATGATCACGGTGGACTACATCCAGAAGGGACTGCTTCTGCCCAAGCCGCCGGCATCGGCAGGAGGGGCACAACTCGTGGACGGCCTCGCTTCGTCTTTCGCGCGCGCTGGCCCGCTTCTACCCGCTTGTCGGCCGCCTCGCCATCGCAGATGAGGCCACCGGCGACGGCGGTCCGGGCATCTTCGTCTCGCTCCGCTGCAACTGCGAAAGCGCCGAGTTCGTGGTCGGTTCGTCCACGCCGAGGCGCCGGAGATCACCGTCGTCGACGTTATTACCACGCCCGGCGGCCCCGGCGGCTATTACATCCCCAGCTCAGTGGTGTCGCCGTTCTTCCCGTTGAACGGGCTGCTGGGCACGGACGCGGCCCTGCACGACTGCTGCTGCCCCGTGCTAGCGGCGCAGTATGTTGGCGTGTAATCCTGCCAACACTGACAGTGAACATGTTCTGCAGAGAAGACGAGAGGGAGCAGGGCGGGAAAGCTTCGGTTTGAATGCGCTGAACGCCAGAGCGGAGCTGCGGTTGCGGTGACCGCGCCCACAACGAGTCGGTTTCTGCAGTGTGTGTTTTTCAGTGTCATGTATCTTTGTTTAGCGGTTGTTTTAGCTAGTGTGTGTGTGCAAGCTGCTGGTATAAGTAGCTTTGGAGTTCGATAAGTAGTGTTATCCCTTGAACCTCCGGTAAGGCGTATTGTAATTGGAACCACCAAAACTGAAAAATGGCACTGTCTCCCGGGAGTTCTCCGGGAAGTTCCAGTTCTCATGTGTTCTTGTTCTTGCGTTCATCATTCTTGTTGATTGATCCAGCCACCATACAGCGTGTAATTGAGATCCTGAGGTAACATTCACCGAGCTCGCCGACGGTGTCTTCGTCGCTGTGTCGCTTAACCACGCCGTCGCCGAAGAGACCACGTTCTGGCTCCTGTTCAACACCGGGTCAGAGATTAGCCGCATGAGCGACGGTGGCGAGATCTCCACGCCGCGGCCGGCGCTGGACAGGTGGTTCCTCGAGACGAGCCCGTTGCCCATCGCTCTGCCCTTCGGCAAGCTTGGGACATCGTCCGGCGGCCCGGGTATTCGCCAGTGCGGGAGTGTTTCTTCAACTTCTGGGTGGAGAGCGTGAGGAAACTCAAGGCGAAGGCGAACGCCGAGATGGCCGCCTGCACCGCGATGACGGCCACCGTGTCGTCGCTGCGCGGCTGCAGTCCTGCTCGCGCACCTGTGGCGAGCGTCGTGTCGGGCCCGGGAGCTCGCGCCGGACCACGTACATGCTCCTCGTCGGGTGCCGGGCACGGGTGAAGGGAATTCCACAAGAGTACATGGGCAACACCGCCTGCGAGTTGCTGAACAATGGGCTGGGATGGGCGGCGTGGCTCCTGAACCGCGCCGTGGCGTCGTTCGACGAGGCGAGCTTGAGTGACTACCTCGCGTCGTGGCCACGGGACCCTAGGTTCCTGAACATGTAGCCGCCGCCCAGGGACGGCGCCGCGACGATCGGGACCGGGAGCTCGCCACGGTTCGACGTGTACGCCAACGACTTCAGATGGGGCCGGTTCGTGGCCGTTCGCGCGGTGCGGGGAACAAGATGGACGGGAAGACGACCATGTACGAGGGCCGCCGCGGCGGGGCAGCATGGCTTTTGAGGTGTGCCTGGCGCCCAAGGCGCTCGCCAGGCTCGTTGCCGACGAGGAGTTCTTGGAGGCGGTGAGCGCCACCCCGGCGCGAGCGTGATGCGTCTCCGCCGGGCGCCGGTGGTAGCTGTGGGCGTGGCTGTGCAGAGCGCCACGTGTACCATTGAGAGTTTGTAACCTTGATAATTCTCTTCATTTTGTCCTTTGATTTGTTGAACAAGGAATGCAGGAGATCCAGCAACAATTATTTTATTGTTAAACGACGTGTGAGTGCAAGGTTCCGAATTTCCGATGCATCCACGACGGCGCGTGGGTGACCGCTCGTCCCAAGCGATGGCCGCCATGCCATGCCAGAAGGCTCCCAGAATATTTATACCCGTTGCTTCATCCATGATTATTCCATTACATGTTACTAGAAGTTAGTATATGTTGTTTGCGCCCTGAAGAAAGCTTCTAGCTAGGCACCGATCCATTTACAGTTTATAAATATACTTCTCGATAGATTTTAGTGATACGTAGCCTTTTGATGATATAATCAAGTACTCCCTCTATTTCAAAATGTAAATCGTTCTAACTTTTTTTTAGATGCACAGCTTTTGCTACACACCTACATATTAACTATATCTAGAACTCTAGATACATAATAGAAGCTATGTATCTAGAAAAGTTAGAACGACTTATAATTTGGAATAGAGGGATTACAAGATTGAACTAGATCATGGTCTTTATAGTTTATAAATACTTCTGGTTGCTGCCCGTAACCTATGTTGGACTGCTGATGGGTTGGCATGCCGTGGTCTCCCGCATCCTGCCCAATGCTCTTTTTGTGACCAAGAGGAGGAGACGATTAATCACATCTGCTTGTCTCTTGAATTTTTCCTCTGCAATTTTAGTTTCACCTTTTGCTCAAAGTGGGGGTGCATGCTTGACCTCTCTCCATAACCTGATGAACTCACCTTTGATGATTGGTGGGCTAAGGTGGAGTTGCGGGTGATTTCATCCCAATTGTTATGTGTTTGATGGCATCTCTCCCAACCTAGCTGGGCCTTGCGGGTTGCCTTTGAGATGTTTTTGTAGAGCTTAGAAGGGGGGCCTGGGGCATTCCATTCCTTCTTACCAGCGAGT
Organism: Hyparrhenia diplandra; assembly: GCA_015847255.1. Taxonomy (NCBI): domain Eukaryota; kingdom Viridiplantae; phylum Streptophyta; class Magnoliopsida; order Poales; family Poaceae; genus Hyparrhenia; species Hyparrhenia diplandra. The sequence continues at coordinate 46,234 of JADLZK010011042.1, forward strand.
CAGTAGAAAATGTAATCCGGTATTTAGGTTGTGGTCGTGTTTGTTGTAAGTAAAGGGCATGAATGTGATCCGAAAAATTGAGGGTGTTTGGACGTGTGTTGTAAGGGTTCTAGGCCCCTTTTACTTCTTAATGTAAAGATACATAGCTCTTCTATGTATTCAAGAAAAAATATTCTCCCATGCCATGGAGGCATATGTGAGAATCACGTATCATCTTCCTATGATGTAGCATTCAATTTTCATAATTTTTCATCTTTTTAGTGCCTCTATGAAAAGTGACTTCAGGAGGTATATTATTTTGTTTCTAAAATTTTGAATCTCATCGTAGATAATATACAATGGTGCAACAGACGTTGCACAAGAGAGTAACCACGTTTCAAAGGAGTAAAATCAACTAGTTTGTTAACTTAATCCAACTCAGCTCAAAAGGCATCCTCGTGTACGTAATCTATCGCCACATTCCACATCAGGTGCGTGCTCCTACTGTCCTACATGAACCGAATCTATACCTACTAATAAAGAGAGAAAATTTCTTGTCCACCTCCTTTTTTGGGTCTGCCTTTTCTACCTGCACAACCGCAGCTAATCGGTTTTTGTGATCTGATCGATACAGAATACGAAAACTAATTCGGTTTTAGTGTTTTTGGCCGATACAGGAGGAATTATCTCAGTCCGTATAGATTACCTACAAGAGCTCTAAATCCCCCCCAACCCCCAAGAAAAAATAAAGAGATTTGGAGACCGACGGTCTATACCTCCTCCTCCCGTGCACGGCTGCCGCAAGCTGGCGATGTTGTTGCATTGGTCACATCACCCACATCACCGACGCTCCATCCACAGGTAGCGAGTTGTTATCGGAATCCAATATAACGAAGACACCCGCCTCGGATCGGGACAGAAGCTCGAATTGGAAGAAAAAAAAACATGGTAAGTCTGACATGAACTCCATGGTCGACACAAATCTTTCACTTTTTTTTCCTATTTAATTAACTACTAGATTAGAGATAGAGATTTCAGTTTTTAATCCTGTTTTAGCAGGTTTTGAATCCCGATCTCGCGGAGGGTGAGCTGAACAAGAGCAAGCCTGATTCTCGCCATAGACACGATCGAGAAAGGTCTGCTTCTTGATGTTGCTAAGTAGCATTAGTGGCTTTTCCATTTTCCCTTGTGTATACTGACACAAGAGTAGTTCATATGCTTCTCTTTGGATTCCCAAGGTTTAGTTAATACTCTCTGTCAAAAAAAAGGGTTTAGTTAATACTAGCAGGTATCCATATGAGTAGTATTAGGATTTTTTTTTGCTCTTCTATACTCACCAGAGTAGTTCATATGTTATTTTCTCTCTGTGATCTATCTATGTGGCAGCAGCCTAGGGTAGCAGGGCGTGGAACGGCAAGTTGCCAGTGATGTTCTTGCTACCATTGAACCATATATACCTTAGAGCATTATCTACAATAGGTCATTATTTTATTTTCCATTGCATCGCACGGGCACTTTTACTAGTTAATGTAAAGCGCAAGACGCTCAACCGGCGAGCCGCGGGCCAAAAAGTTAACACCTAAACGCTTCGGCCTGGCTTTGTAGCGGACCGGCCAGCCCACCTGCGTGGAAGGAAGGCTAGGGAAGTTGGATACCTTCAGTGGGCCGTCTAAACGTCTAAATGCGAGACTAACCACTAGATGGGCTGGCCTTCTGTGCGGTCACTGCCTGCGAGATTCAGGTCTCAGGAGATGACAAACTACGGAGACATGGGCTGCGGACGATAGTTTCTCAAGTTTGTTTCCGTGTGGACGGATGGCGATTGCGCGCACGGCGCACCCAGCCACGCGCACCCATTATTAATTATTATGCCTCGTGAATGGGAATTATGCCTCGTGAATGGAAATGGATTGACAGGCACCAGCTGGTGCTCAAAGCTCTTTTTGACATTGAACCTGTCCTGCCGCACTTCAATTTGATGCTGACACCCATTTGGAATGGAACCCGGCCAGAATCGAGAGGCTAAGCTAAACGCTCCTCTTCACATGGAGACCGAATATGAATCGACTTAAAATTAAGAGAGAATTTCTATACTTATTACATAATGTAGACATTGCACGTAGAAACCATATTCGTCTCAAGGAATATAGTTTCTTCAAAATAAGCTTTTGTCCAATCATACGTCTTCTCTCTATCATCTACCTATCACATCTTTTCATATCATGGTTCCCATGCAGACAACAAATCATTTCCTCCTATCTCTTCTTTAATTCCAATACCACATGAGTATTTTAGTTTACTTGGTTGACACCATAAACAATAAATAAAGAAACTATCCTAGTTTCTTGGTTGGAAGTGCTCTAAGCTGAGCACTCGTCTTCTCGCCGAGATTGAATATGAATATGAATCCATCCTCACTCCTCTCCTTCTTAGTCCTACTCCTTACAATGATGTGTTAATTAACTTTATTTTATTTTAGCTACGCAACCACACACACCAAAAAAAGTATTTGTTCCCTTAAATATTACAGTAAACTAGTACTAGTGCAGCATTATTCGTTCATCTTCATTGTTCTCCCCCCTAAAGAGAAGGAAATGTACTTTTTTTTTTTAGTAGTGCCATTGCCATGTCTAGACCACCACTCTTTGAAAAAAGCCAAAGCCACTCAATGGCTTCGGCCCTGTTTGGGACCGCGATTTTGGAACTCGCGTAGCTTATGAGCGCTTCTACGGTAAGCCGCTGTCAAAAAAGCTGCGGTCCAAAATCGCAAGGTGTTTGGCATCCCCGATTTTTTTCTATCGAAAAGGAAGGAGGACTCGCCGGCAAGTTGCAGCAGCTGCCACCCCGCCGCAAGCAAGTTGCGGCGGCCGCCCCTCCCCTGCTCGCGAGCTCGACACGCCGCCACCTCGCCGGCAAGTTGCAGCAGCTGCCCCGCCCCTCCGCCCTGCGAGCTGAACGCACTACTACAAAAGCTTACTAAGAGAACCCCCCCTTTTGCATTAGGGGCGGTTCATTTTTTCGAGCCGCCCCTATAGCGACACCCCATACGAGCCGCCCTATAGTGACCACATTAGGGGCGGCTGGTGTTACGAGCCGCCCCTCTATTACTAGGCGGTTCAATCATGAGCCGCCTTAATGCGGTCCACGGTAGAGGCGCTCTATATTGAGGCGCCCCTACAGTGGGATCCCGAATTTTGAAACAAGGCACTAAAAATTAAAAATTCGTAAACGACCTCGGATGGGAAAACTTTCTACATATAAAATGTAGATCTCGAAAAGTTATGAAACTTTGTAGTTGACCACTTTTTACTTTGAAATCGTCTAGGCATGCAAAAGTCGTGTTGAAATGTCTCAAATTTGAAATTCGAATTTCGTAAACGACCTCGGATGGAAAACTTCCTACATATGAAATGTAGATCTCGAAAAGTTATGAAATTTTGTAGTTGACCACTTTTTACTTTGAAATCATCTAGTCATGCAAAAGTTGTGTTGAAATGTCTCAAATTTGAAATTCAAATTTTGTAAACGACCTCGGATGGGGGAAAACTTTCTACATATGAAATGTAGATCTCGAAAAGTTATGAAACTTTGTAGTTGACGACTTTTTAGTTTGAATCCATTTAGGGCCTCAAATAGTCAATTTACACTCGGATTTGTATAATATGTGGGGACGCGGAATGGGATATGGACACATGTGAGTGTGTAGCGCAGTGGTAGGGAGGGGTCGCGCGAAGCACGAGGTCGCGGGTTCGAATCCCGCCGGCCAGAAGGCCGATTTTTACGCGAAAAATGCGCGACGGGCGGCGCATGGCGATGGGCCGCTTCCCGAAAAAAATAAAAATGTTTTGGTATTTTTTTGAATTTTGAAAACGCGATTTCATACGGGTTTCTCAGGGGCGACTCATACAAAGGGGCGGCCAGCATCACCAACCGCCCTGCAAATCACCAGGAACGGAAGATTAGGGGCGGGCGGGCAAACCGCCCTACGAGGCTACCGGCCGCCCTATAGAACCTCAGATGTAGTAGTGACGCGCCACCCCCGTCCTCCGCCCGAAGCTTTGATGCGGCCGCCTGTCCCCCCCCGCTTGATGCGCCCTCCTCCGCCCGGCAGCCGCAACGGGGGGGAGGAGGCCGGGCGTGTTCGGGCGTTGTTCGGCCGCGGGCAGGGAGGGGAGGACGCCGGCGCACCCGCGTGGCGGGGGGCCGGTGGGAGGGGAGGAGGTTCGCGGTGTCGCCATCCGGACGCGCGAACGGCCGCGGCGGGAGGAGTCGGGTGGAGACGGGCAGGTGCGGGACGGTCCGCTTTTTCCATACGCAAGCCTTGGGCCGCTTCTCGAAACGCTGTGTTGGGCTCGCTTTTCCGCGCTTTTGCGATCCGAGAACGCAAAGAAATAAGCGGGCTGTTTGGCGGGCTTAAATCGCTTATTTTCGTATAAGCCGAGTTAAGCGGTCCCAAACAAAGCCCTCTCGTTTGGGATTTTGTGCGCTGGGGACCCTACCCTTGCGTGATTCCATGAATCTAGACAAAAAGCTAGAGGCGAGCACTTAGAGAAGACTCAATAGTACTGGGCTATAACTCAAATTATAAGAGTCAAGGTATATAATAGTCAACCTTCTATTTGTCTACAAAATTTCTTTATTATCTATATATACTCTTATGATCGTTTACTTTTTCGAGCCCCCATAGCGACCCACGTCACCTCCATTCATGATGTCCGTTCGATCCTGCCAATCGACGCCACAGCACCCCCTTGCGACACTATTCATACCACAGTAACAGATCATGTGCACAGTACCGGATCCGTTATGAACAGTAGCATTGGTTAGTAAACAGTAAACCCGATATGAACAGTAAAGATCCATTAGGAAACCCGTTATGAACAACATGTTATGAACAGAAGAGATCCGTTAAGAAACCCGCTATGAACAGTGTAGACCCATTATGAATATTAAAAACCATTAGCACCCCGTTATGAACCCAAAAGAGAAAATCCTACGTGCACCCGGTGAATGTATGCAGAATAGAGAAAATACATTTTCCATACATTAAAAAAAAAACCCAAAAAAATTTAAAATAAACTGCGTACGTACACCCAAGATCCCACCTAAAAATTTCCACCCCTTTGCATTTACCCAAAATCCCAGAAATATTCACCCAAATATATTAATATAGATTCCTTATTAAACATAATTTTTTCCTATGGTTCGAAATTTTACTATAATCTGCAATCCCATAAATTATTTCTCACATGAACCCGAGCCGCCATATTTTCCTGCCCGTGCAAAGCACAGGGGACGTCTACTAGTTATTATATGTTTCTATACTCTCCTATTTTTTCCTCACATACGTCTCTATTAGGATTCACTAATGTCTATATTTCCATGTCCAGCTTGATGCTTGCATAAGAGCCAAACTCTCTTCTCTCTCCTTCTTTCTCTCTTTCACATAATCAAAAATATTGATTAGTTTGGCTATAAGCCAATTGTTGTACTTTCATTCGACAAGAAATTAAACTAGACAAAAATTGAAGCTAGAGAAGGGTCGATCATGGCGGACAAGTAGTGGATCCTGGTGTTCTCTATAACACACTGACTTTTTAACAAATGATTAATGACAATAAAATAAACTGTATGTTTAGCTTCACTGCATCAGCGATACACCTTGACATGAAAATACATAAATCAATCATATATATGTTAATTCTTGGAACTAATTATTTACATATGCAAATCAATATAGCTTCACAGAATAACACAAAACCTCCTCACATCCGGTTATTTTAATGTAGTACTAGTACATTTCACAATTGCAGTTACTATTGTCGTACACTTCTAGAAGGGTTCCAGCCAATCCAAAAGCAGCAGCTCGACGGCACAGACCAGGCTTGGGACTCAGGAGAAGCAGCTCACTTGACCCGTAGAAGGAAGCCAACTAGTAGTAGTCCACAGCCACCAGAGGGAGAAGTGATGCTACTGTAGGAAGGGGAACGAATAGGATAGCAGTAGTAGAAGCACTGAGTAGGAGTGAAAGGGCCTTGCCTCCACCGAAGTAGCAGCCACTCAGCTCTTGGCACTCCACTCAAGTTTGAGAGCTCTTGCACTCCTTTTGCTTGGGCAAACCACCAACTCTTCCACTACACAAGATGGCGACTTGAGGGAGTCACCGGAGAGCCGAGTACAAAGGGAGAGCTGACCAGAAGAGGGAGTCACCGGAGAGCCCAAGTGCGTGCAAGCAAATCCAGAAGCATATTTTAAGCAACCAAGACCTGCAAGAGAAGGAGCAAGTGCCTGAGGCGAACAAGCCCAAGATTGGAGCAAAATATCATCAAGATCAAGGTGAGGTTTCACCTTTACTGCCTTGAGAAAATTTTCCCTTGTCTACCAAGAGCACAGAGCACATGCCATTGGGGATAAGTATCAGGTTTGAACTAACTTTGCACAGCAAACAAATACTAGATAGAATGTCCAGGCTTCAAGAAAAATATAAGCTGTCTGTTGCCGGAAGAAGAACTAGTATTCTCCTTTCTTTTAGCACAAGCATACTCACAGTATCTCAACCTAGGATAAAACATTTGCACAATAACCTTCACAGCTAGCAGAACACAAGCTGTAATCTCGAGTTACAGACTAGATGAACTAAGCACAGCAGCATACCACGAAGAACAAAAATAGTACTCACTATCAGATCGGGGAAGTTGTTGCTGGATTCCGAATCCCTGCCCACCACCACACAGCAGCTCCATGAGCTCCTTGGCTCTGCCTCTGGGCACCATGGTTGCCGAGCTCGACATCCCGGTGGAGCACGCCGCCGCCGCCGACCTGCAACCACCACACAGAGGGAAATCGAAGGGGAAAATTAGTACTCCCTCCATCCCAAATTATAAGCCACTTTGGAATGCAATGCAATGCATGTACCTAGACATATTATTGTATCTAGATACATAACTAAATGGATAAACCTAGAAAGTCATAGTGACTTATAATTTGGAATGGAGGGAGTACATAGCAGCCATATTTCCCATGGATCGATTCTGGAGTAGAAATCCTTGCAGATCCCCAACCCTAGTGGTCTATCTGGTGAGCTTCAGTGCCATGGCCACAACAGAAGGGGAAAGAGAAAGGAAGAGAATACAGAGAGACGAGTGTTTGGATGCCGCCCTCGCCTCGACTTGTCTGCCAGGCAAACCATTGCAAGCCCCAGGCGTCCGAAATCCAACGCCTGGGAACGCTGCCTGGCGTCGGAGCTGCCTGGGAGGGCAGCATCCAAACAAGCCTACGTGTGAGCCTGGAGGGGATGCGTGTGCCTATTCTGTGCGTGTGCTTTTAACTATTACAAGCTTTGGCCTGCTAGTACTAGTACTGTACTGTGCATTAGATGGCTTCAGTTAAGTCCATGTTCAGCTCACGTGAGCAATAGAAGGAGCTTAGCAATGCTACACCAATTTATTTAATGATTATTCACTAAAACACAGCTATACGCTATTCTTTTGTAAATCACATCATTAAGTAATACTAAGCACCATAGACTATTTTTTTACTACAAGATAAGACACCTGGCTACGTAGGTATAATATATAAACTTATTTATGTGTATTCTGTTCATGCTAAATGCCAATATATATAAAATATTATTAATTATTACAGGAAGCAAATTAAGCCAATCGCTGGAGAGAAAAATGGGGGGATCTGGTATCACATTTTGAGGGACAGGCAAGTCATGTAGATGATCTATTGATTTTTACAAAAATAAACCTATTTCTAAAATACTTGCATCAAAATCTATTTTCTAAATTAAATTGGATGATGATGGTTATGATGGATAATGATTAATTGATGATAAGTGAATATTCGGCATAGAGAGTTCATGGAATGTGATGATGAATTAGGGTGGGTCGAGCTCTCTCTACACCGACTAAGAATTTACAAGGACCAAACCCTTCTCACTCATTATGTGGGCTGTATAAACCGTGTCGACAAGTGAAGCCGTTTGGGACGGGCCGAGTCCGGTACCCATGAATGCTGTTATATACTCCCTATGGTATGTGAGGAGAGGGTTGGGTGATGAAATCCCCAATCAGCTGTCGATGAAGTACAGTCAGGCGCATATATTAGCGCACTTTGTGTAGATGTGGAAGTGTGGAAAGTCCGGTATTTTGATCATGAGTCGTACTAAAAGGAAGTGCGATGGAAAATTGGTCAAGATAATCATGAGTAAAGCGATACAAACCTGCGCAGGGTCAAACCATAAATTCATGTCATGTCTCTTGGTATGGAGACTACGGGAGCCTATAGGAGGCTCTTTCTCGCTATATGGGTGATAATAGATTTTTCAACTTATTTTCTAAAATATACAACTTTTTGATAAATGATCTATGATTAAGAATGAATATAACAGATGACTAGGGATGCATTTCATTTGGTTTATTATATGCTTGTTGAGTACTTTGTACTCACTCTTGCTATTAACCCTCCCCTTCAGATGAAAAGAGATGAAAAGAGAACCTATGATGAGGAGATATGCCAAGCGCTTCACCTAAAAAGAAAGTTGCATGAGATATATGATACATATTATTTTCTATTGATGTGAAGAAGTTGTAAATCTTTTTGTAATAGGTAATGTTTATCAGCTGCCATCTATTAAATGTAACAAAATTTTGAAAGGTCCTAACTATCGGTCTGTTGTATCACTTTGATTAGGGTCATTACTCGAGAAGGCATTGCTTTATCGGGTAATAATCTGGAAGCCGGCGTTTTTACCGTGGTAGTGAAAATGCGGGGCGTCACATTCTCTAGGGTCGTGGAGATAGTCAATATGGTGGTGGAGCTCTGGAAGTGCATGGAGCCTGTGGTAAAGCCTGTGGTAAGTAAAGCCGCCAAGAAACTTCGGGAGGCGGGCGACGACGACATGACGCTGCTCCACGACCGCCTCCAGTGGCTGCAGGCCTTCATCCGCGACGCCGACCGGAGGCGCCGCGCCGGCACCAACGACCAGCCGACTCGCGTGTGGGTGCGCCTGACGCGCGACGTCTCCTTCCAAGCCGAGGACGCGCTCGACGAATTCGTTTACCAGGTTAACTACCTAGCGTTGTTGCCCCTGCCTTGCTTGTGCTACTGTGTATGCAGTACGCTCAACCAAGGTTTACATATGCAAATTTCAATTCTACACAACTTCATATAAAATTCGTAAACCAGTATATGTAATTTCGTCGGCTTCTTAGGGCGTCCCCAACGAGGGACTAAATAGCTAGCTGGATTTCATCTGACGTGGCAGTGAAAGAGAATGAAAAACTGTCTCGCTAGCTATTCTCTCACCGCTAGTCTCGCTCTAGAAATGAGGTGGGATGGGCTCTGCTGTTGGCGCGTGATGAATAGTCTTTGCATGCATGCGGCTGCTTTCACTGATGAGAGAGAAGGTCAAGAAAACAGAGAAGATTAAAAGTAGATCCCCAAATGATGACGTGGTCTGTAGATAGCTAGCTGCCTGCGATTTTCATTGAGGACGCCCTTACGACGTTTTAGAATCGAGAACAAGTGGGTGTATGTAAGTCAATTCTCATGATTTATAATGGCACTGTATCACTACCCGGAAAGTTTCTGGGATTAAAAACCGCAAAAATTTCGGAGCCTATCGAATTGGACGAAATTCAGAAATTTCGAAAAATTCAGACCGGGATTCACCTGAGTTGACTAGTCAAATGATTTGTTTATTCATCCAAAATTTAACAAAATTCTTCAATTGTAGTTCCGCATCTGCAGTAGCATCACTAACGCTTACACAATTGCATGGAGCTGCCATTCCGGTCCTTCATCCCATGGTTACATGACGACTTGAGCGGCGCCACCGCTGCGGCACAGTCGTCGAACACACGGGAGCGCCAGCGCCGTCGTTGCCGCACAGTGGTTTAAATGGATGCACAAAATTACACGAGAAATCCGGTGGATCCAATGGGGATTTGAAGAGGAGATAGTGAAGAGCACAGGTAACGAAAGTTTTTATGTGACGGGCGCGGCAGGTTTTGCATGGCGGGCGTTGGAGGCCGCCTCCCCAAAAAGGTCACGGTAAATCATAGGTTTAGCGTGGCGGGCTACGATGCCCGCCGCGTTTAATGGAACACCCGTGGCGGGCGTATTACATGCGCCTGTCACGGTAAATGTCTTCAAAAAAAAAAAAAATAGAAACCTGACAGACCCGCCGAGCCCATCCATCGGGCCCGCCGAGCCCATCTAGGCCCGCACTCTCGCCACTGCCAGATCCATGCGCCGGAACCCAACCTTGGACGGAAAAACTTTCTAAATATGAATTGTAGATCTCGAAAAGTTATGAAACTTTGTAGTTGACCACTTTTTAGTTCGAAATCATCTAGCCATGCAAAAGCTGTGTTCAAATGTCTCAAATTTGAAATTCAGATTTAAAGAACGACCTCGGACGGAAAAACTTCCTAAATATGAAATGTAGATCTCGAAAAGTTAAGAAACTTTGTAGTTGACCACTTTTTAGTTCGAATCCGTTTAGGGCCTCAAATAGTCAATTTACACTCGTCGGATTTGTATAATATATGAGGACGCGGAATGGGATATGGATACATACAAGTGTGTAGCGCAGTGTAGGGGAGAGTCGCGTGCGACCTTGAGGTCGTGGGTTCGAATCTTGGCGGCCGCAACATTTGCAAAAAGGCTGAAAAAATCACCATATGTAGGGGATGTGGGTGGCTAGACGGTGGGGTCCTACCCCGATTAAAAAAATCTTTTATTATTTTTTTTTTGAATTTTGAAAATGCGAAATCTGGGATTCACATTAGGGACGGCTCAAACAGGAGCCGCACACATCAGGGGCGGCTCCTGTCAACCGCCCCTAATGTGGATGAACATTAGGTGCGCTTGTTTAGAGGCGGTTGGAAAACCGCCCCTAAAGTCCATCACGAGCCGTCCCCTAATGTTGGCTTTTGTAGTAGTGCTGGTTGCTACCCCGAGATGGGGAGTATTGCTCTGGTTGAATCACTGTTGCCAGGAACAAGGTATTGGCGACCTTGTCCATGATCTGCGGAGTGTCGGGGCTCGTTGTCGGGGTAGCCGGTTGGTGCTCCCGAGATGGAGAGCCATGCTCCGGCTGTATCTCCCTTGTTGGGAACAAGGTATTGGTGACCTCATTCACGATCCGAGGAGTGTCGGAGGGGAGTCGATGATGACATCGCTTGTTGCCGTCGTGGAGTTGATGGTGACCTTGTTGTCCGTCTCTTCGCTGTGAGATTCAATCGGTAGCGAGGATTTGGCATCGTCTCCATTGGTGGGCACTTGCTCGTGGGCAAGCATGTGCTTGTTCAAATCAGCGAGGTCCTTGGTGATGTCCTCCATACTGGTGGTGGAGAGATCCGCGAGGGCGTTGGAGATCTGGGCGTGTTGTTCTCCTATGTACCGGATCTCGCTATGTTCGATGAATTTCTCTTCCCAATTGAAGAGGGCGGCACGGAGGTCCTCCATGGGGTTGATCGTAACGTGGCTCCAAGTACTAGATGTGAGGGTGTTGCCGGGGTTGGCCGGCAAAGTGGCGGCGGCAACGGCTAGGGTAGCCGTGGGCTGGGGTAGGCGGCGTGGGCGGCGATGCGAGCGTGGAGGAGGCGGGGCGGCGGCTAGGGTTAGGGGTTCTGAGGCGCGTGGGAGCGAGAGTGAGAGAATAGAGAGCCTTTGCTCTTTCTATTACTTAACCATGAACTATTGCATGACCCCTTATATTTATAATCTTGGCGAGACTTGACTCCTAAGCAACCCTGAGATCCTTATCGATTTGGATTCTCCTTTCCTAATAAACTCAATTGTAATTTCTTACCAAATTAACTCTTTCCTAATCTACTAAAGCCGGATATGGAAACTAGATAACGAGGACGATGACGGCCGCGCGCCGCTAGAGGGGCGGAGGTGCCCCCACCTCCCATGTGCCCGCGCCCAATGGCATGGCGTGAGGCCGGGGCCGGCGCTTTTCGGGCCCTTGATGACCCGTTTTCTCCGTGGTCTTATACGGTCAAATGTGGATGTGTGACACCTTCAAAAACAAGACCTCACTTGAATACATTTAGAAAAAAAAAAATTATGAAGATAGAATATTTTTTATTGAGTAGATATGGTGTTCTAGGTCTTTCTAAAGACAAATGTTCTAAAATAAAAAGGAATACATTTTAAAACATAACAAAATGCATTGTATAAACACAATTTTCTTTTATTAAGTCTCACTCAAAGATAATCTCAAAAAAAAAAAAAAGTCGCACTAAAAAAAAATAATCATAAAACATCATATTTATACTACGTGAACATTATAAAATACATATAGAACATGACTTGTATACTATTCCCTCGGTTTCAAATTATATATCGCTTTGACTTTTTTGATTCATCCATGTAATTATGTATCTAGACATATTATTGTATCTAGATACATAACTAAATAGATGAACCAAAAAAAGTCAAAGCGGCTCATAATTTGAAACGGAGGGTGTACATGAACATCATATATATCTCATTAAAATATAAAAATTAAAATAGTAAAAAAAAAGTAATAGGAAAAAACAAGAAAAAAATGAGAAGACATAGGAAAAAAATGCCATGTAACAATGAATATAAAATGAAAGAACAAAACAAATAATTAAATAGAAAATAAAATAATAATCAAATGTAAATATTAGGAAGGAAAAATAAAATATAATACGTAACATCGCACAAAAAAAACAATTAGAACATCACATGGATACTATTAGAACAACCTAAAATATACTATAGAACATTTTATGAGTACTACATGAATACATAAAGATAACCGTGAAATATCCTATCTATATTACGTGAACGTCCAAGAATACAACATGGAACAACTCATGGATATACTGTGAATCAACAAAAATAACTCTACAACATCACAAATATAATTGTGTAAACATCACAAGTAAAACACAAAAAAAAAAGAAATAGAAGAAAGTAAAAAATAAAATATGAGAAAAAAAAAAAAGAAAGTAAATAGTTTCAGCAAAAAGATACAAAGGAAAGATAAAAAACAAAAGGAAAATAGAAACCACAAAAAAAAAAAAAGAAAAATAAATAGAAGAAAGAAAATAAAATAAAAAGAATAATTAATTAGAGGAAATATAGTAGGACAGAAAATAAAAGAGATAAAATGAGATGAAATAAAAAGAGAAAGGAAAAATAAAAAGAAGAACATGAATGAAATAAGGGAAAATAATTAATTCGAGCAGAATAAAAATAAATAAAACAAATATAAAAATATGAAGAAAATTGAAATAATAATAAAAATATCACATCTCTACCTACTAATAAAGAGAGAAAATTTCAGTCCCACATCTTTTTTCACCTCCTTTTTCGCAGGGCTTTTCACCTCCTTCCTCTACTTAGGGCCTTTAATAAAGAGAGAAAATTTCAGTCCCACCTCTTTTTTTTTCACCTCCTTTTCTGCCGGGCTTTTCATCGAGCTTTTCACCTCCTTTTTCTCGGCCGGGCCTTTTCTGCTCGCCATCGCCCGCGCGCAATTTCGTCCGCCTGTCATGGGGTTTAATTTGGTCTCGATTACGAAGGAAGCTTGGGTTGGGTCCGCAACTACGGACCGTTGGCGTGGTGGCTTTGACCGGCCTTTGTGTGTATGATTTTTTTTTTCTCCGAGAAAAAACCCTTTTGTGGACCACTACTTGTAGGTATGACCAATGTACGTACGTATATAGTAGGGATGTGACATATAGATGTCCAATGTACGTACATATATATATGGCAATGTAATACATACACGTTTATGCTTTTTTCCCCTTTTTTAATAAGGTGTTGGCTGCATACCGTATATACAAGCAGTTTTTATTATGTAACACAAGAAAAATAAATATTTATATGTACCTAAATTTTATTATGTTTAAATTTTATTAATTAGTACGACCGCACCACATACCCATAACAAAAATATTAACAAACCAAATTGGCAAATCCTTGTCACGTCAACAACAAACTCTTAGTACTTTAAATTGACACAGGCTTAATAGAACATTATCATATTATTGCCAACATTAACTTATATTATAGATGTCATTAAAAAATAAATTATCAAACTGTTAGTACTTAAAATTGACACGGGCTTAATAGAACATTATCATATTATTGCCAACATTAACTTATATTATAGATGTCATTACAAAATAAATTATAGAATTAAAATATTAAAATAATAAAACACAAATAGATACATATCATTTTTTTATTTTGGTCATGGTTTTCTATTATCAAATGATAGGTTCTTTCTTCCGTAATATTGTTATTTTATCGTGCGAAGTCATATATTTTTAGTATGAAAATTTAGTTGTCCCATAGCAACGCACGGGCACGCTACCTAGCCTACTAATAAAGAGAGAAATTTTTTTCCACCTTTTTTCCCACCTCTTTTTCCTCTATCTTAATTGGGCCTTAATCGCGCCATCCTCAAATCAATCGTGATATACAATGTACACGTATCCTCGAAGTCCGCTCACTTATGTATCCCGAAGTCCTCTCGGTTACAACTCGAATCCATTCCATCGTATATACATATATATTTTTGCTCGGTGCTCGGTTCCTTCTCCAAATCCATCCATCTAAATCCATCGTATATACATCTATACACGATTTCACGGCAGCCACCGGGGAACATGCTGTACGACACGTGGTCTCTGCTCATCATCGTTGAATGGTTGTCGACGCACACAGCAGCGCTTAGGGACGGGCGATGGCATACTGCTAGCAGCGCCTAGGACGCGAGAGGGACGCGCAGCCTGCGAGACATAGAGCCGAGGAAAATACGAGTCGTGCAACAGGAAAAAATTGATCACGAGTGAGTCTGTCCGATCATTTGCCTGGGCACGTGATCAGAATCCCGTTGCAACGCACGGGCATGTTTCCTAGTAAGCAAAAAAAGAAAATCAAAAGACAAGGTAATACAAGCAAAGAAAGAAGGAAAGAAACAAGAGACTGCGTACCTATAGGGAACGCTCGGTTGCTCGGAACGCTCAGAAAGCCGTGACTCGGCTCCATGAGCCGTCCAACGTGGACCATGCTCGTTCTGCAAGAGCGCTAGCTCTCCCTGGTCGGCGGGAGGTACAGCGCCGACCGGTTGGACCGGATGATTTCCAGGCTTGGAGGGACTAGCCGGACCAAGATCTACAAGGAAATAGGTGAGATAACGCCAAGAGGGAGAGTAAGAGGGGAGAGAGAAAGTATCAGGGCACAGACGTGTACATAAGAGTGATTTAATCACGTTGAAAAGAGATTTTGGGTCTGAGACGAGGGAATCACCGTTGACTGGTAATATAATTCGGCAGTGTGTCGATTGGTGTTATAATCTAGCAGTGATAGATTTTTTTCTTACGAACCGGTATTGATGTCCCTATCACTATCCAACAGGAATTGTGTTACATAGTGATGTTAGTAACTTGTGCACGATTTTTTTTGGCTTGAATAACTGCAGATTGACCTAAAAGCCAGGGGTTATGAACGCTCCCAAAAAGTCAGTCGAGGCCGAATCAAAAAGATCAATAAGAGACTTGCAAAAATCTCAGAGAACCAAAAGGAGTACAACATCGGGCACACACCATTAGCGCCAGTGACATCTTCCACTACAGCCACTTCAGTATGGTATGCAACACCTCGATCTTAGTCAACCCAATATTTATATTTTTAGCTATCATTGATGTATTTATCTTTCTAAGGGCATGTACATATAGTAGTAGGATAATTAGAGGAGGTGTTAGCCAAAAAATCATTTTTCCACCACACCAAATTTATAAAAAATAATAGCATCTACAATATCAAACAAATATAATGTTTCACAGCACATCTAAGAGCAACTCCAAGACCCTCTATTAATTTCAATCTCTATATATATCTGTTTGGAGAGCCATTCAATGAATATTTTTCTTTGTATATCTCTCATGTCTCCATTGTACCTTTTAGTTTAGAAAACAAAAGGCTTTTCCTCTCCAACCATTTGCTGGTCCAAGTTACAATCCATCGGATTTACTTAGTTTTGTCATGACAAGAATATCAAAACTAGAACCCTCAACCAATCCATGTCCATGTTTCTACAATATAGTTTATGTCAATAGTTATCAGGTAAGGATTATGCTCTCTTCATTACAAATTGTAATCATTTTACCTATGTCATAAGTCAAACTTCTCTAATTTTGACTAAATTTGTAAAAGCAAAAACATCAACAACATTAAACTAGATTCATTAGATACACCATGAAATATTGATAGTGTATTTGTTTGATATTACATATGCCAACATGTTTTTCTATAAATTTGGTTAAAATTAGACATGTTTCATATAAGACAAAACTAAAACGACTTACAATTGGAACAGAGAGTGTAGGTCATTTCAACTTTATGTTAAGTCAACCTCTCTAATTTTGATCATATATTTACTTAAAATACATCGATGTCTACAACATCAAGTCTGTTTCATCAATCCACTATAAAATATTTCTAATTGATATATTTATTGGGTATCGTAGATGTTAATGTATTTTTCTAAAGCTTAGTCAAAGTTAGATAAGTTGAATTAGGATAAAACTAAAATCACTAACAATTTGGAAGGGGTGTAGTACCAAGTTTCTAAACACTGTTACTTAAATTCTTAACAACTACTCCCTCCGGCCCCTAAATAAATCAACTTCTAGAATTGTCTTAAGTCAAACTTTTTTTGAAGTGTCATTGGGATTATAGACAAGAGCACTAATACTTATGACACGAAGAAGCATAATATGAAAACATATTTCATAGTGTATCTAATGATAGTAATTTGTTGTTATAAATATTGATGCCCTTTTCTATAAATTTAGCCACACCTAAAAATGTTTTACTTAAGACAACTCTAGAAGTTGATTTCTTGAGAGATGGAGGAGTAATTATTTGGTACTCCCTCAATCTAGCAGCTTAAAACATTTTCTTGATAAAAGGAAGTCATATAAGGAAACTGTTAGCTATTAATTTTTTTCTTATAAAATGTTGTCAATTGCCAAAAAAAAAATGATGTCATATCGGAGGCCTCTCTAATACAAATATATTGATGTAAATTTTATGTCTTAAACTTGCATATAATTCAACCTACTTCTTGATCAAATTTTGTACAATTTGTTTTTTTTTTCAAAATGCGCCTTACATCCACGGAAATATTTTCCATAATTCATGACAGCTAGTTATTGCTATTTTTTTACGCTGAGACAAGTGCAGTGTTAGATGGACGAGTATGATAGGTGACCCGCTTGGACACTCACATGCCAATTTTAAATGCTAACTCTCTCATTATCACTAATTATAGGCCCAAAAGGAGATTCCATGTTAATCATCATGAGAAGCATTAGGAAGAAAGATAAATACTCACTAATTTCCATTGGATCTATTTTATTAGATAAATAATACTCACCTTAAAAATACATAAAGTAATCCCCTAAATTTAGTCTAAATTACCCACATCTACCATTATAAAATATTATTTAAAATAACCACCTAAATTTGCATTTAAATTATTCATCTATCATTATGAAGGATAATTTGAAATACCCCTAAATTTGCATCTAAATTATCCACATCTTCCACTATGAAATATCATTTAAAATAACCCCTAAATTGTATCCAAGTTACCCACATCAATTATTATGAAAGATAATACAAAGCAATCCTAATTCTCATAATACCCACAAACTCCTAGCCTTTAATTTAGGTGAATCAAATCATCATAGAGAATAACAATGGTCGACCTATTCTGGTTTCTAAAAAATTACTCACTTCTACCATGGTAATAAATAATCCCATAAATATGTATCTAAACTACCAACATCTACCATTATGATTGATAATAATTTAAAAGTGACCCCCTTAGTTTACATCTAAGTTACCCAAATCTATGGTTGTAAAACATAAACTAAAATATCCCTCAAATTACCAACCTAACACTACTACATATATCTTTTTCCAAGCGGTCATTTCAGGTTTTGGGAGGCGGGCATCCTATCCGCCTGCCTCAAAAAGGACTGGGTAAATGAAAAACTTCATAGGCGGTCAAATAGTCCACATGCGTGAACGCAACTCCCGAGGCAGGCATGGTACGATGCCCGCCTGCGTAAATCAACAACAACAACAACAACAACAACAACAACCAAGTCTTTTAGTCCCAAACAAGTTGGGGTAGGCTAGAGTTGAAACCCACAATAGCCCCTAGTCACGGTTCGGGCATGTTAATAGTCGCTTTTCAAGTACTCCTATTCAAACACAGATCTCCGTGTATATATTATTCTTTTAAATCTCTTTTTATTGCCTCCCCCATGTAAATTTTGGTCTTCCTCTACCTCTCCTTGTATTACTATCTTGTCTTAGAACTCCACAATGCACCTGGTGCCTCTGAAGGTCTCCTTTGGATATGGTCAAACCACCTCAACCGATATTGGACCAGCTTTTCTTTGATTGGTGCTACCCCTAGACTATAACATATATGATCATTCGCACTCGGTCCATTTTTGTGTGACCACAAATCCAGCGCAACATATGCATTTCTGCAGCACTCAATTGTTGAGCATGCCATTTTTAGGCCAAAGATTACGCTCCATACAACATAGCAGGTCTAATCGTCATTCTATGAAACTTGCCTTTTAGCTTTTGAGGCATCCTCTTGTCACAGAGGATGCCAGATGCTTGGCGCCACTTCGTCCACCCTTCTTTGATTCTATGGCTAACGTCCGCATCAATATCTCTGTCCCTCTATGGCATCGATCCCAGATATTGGAAGGTATCTTTCATAGGCACAACTTGGCCTTCTAAACTCATATCTCCCTCCTCATGTGCGGCGGTGCCAAAATCACATCTCATGTATTCAGATTTAGTTCTACTTACCCTAAAACCTTTGGACTCAAGGGTTTGCCGCCACAACCTTTGGACTCAACTAACACTACATCAATTGCAAAAAGCATACACCAAGGGATATCCCCTTGTATGTTCCTTGTCACCTCATCCATTACCAAGGTAAAAAGATATGGGCTCAAGGCTGACCCTTGATGAAGACCTATCTTAGTCGGGAAGTACTCTGTGTTACCATCATTTGTTTGAACACTAGTCACAGCATTATTTTACATGTCTTTGATGAGGGTAACATACTTTGCTGGGACTTTATGTTTGTCCAAATCCACCATATAACATTCCTTGGTATCTTGTCATAAGCTTTCTCCAAGTCAATGAAAACCATGTCTTGGTCCTTCTTCTCCAAGTCAATGAAAACCATGTCTTGGTCCTTCTTCTGCTCTCTAAACCACTCCATACTTATCTTATTAGGAAAATTGATTTTATGGTTGACCTTCTGGGCATGGAACCATATTGGTTTGCAGATATCCGCGTCGCTCCATGCAGGTGATGCCCTATGACTCTCTCCCAAATCTTCAGTGTGACTCATCAACTTAATTCCCCGATAATTAGTACAACTATGGATGTCTCCCTTATTCCTGTAGATTGGTACCAATATGCTTCTTCTCCACTCCTCCGGCATCTTGTTCGATCGATAGATATGGTTGAACATCTTGGTTAGCCATACTATAGCTATATCCCCGAGACATCTCCACACCTTAATTGGAATACCATCAGGGCCAATCGCTTTACCCCCTTTAATCCTTTTCAAAGCTTCTCTGACCTTTGATTCTTGAATCCTCCACACAAAGCGCTTATTGGTATCATCAAATGAGTCATCCAACCGGATAGTGGTGTTCTCATTCTCACCATTGAACAACATATCGAAACACTCTTGCCATCTATATATGTCTGATTTCATCCTCCTTCACCAAGAGTTGCTTCCTCTCATCCTTAATGCACTTGACTTGGTTCAAATCCCTTGTCTTCCTATCACGAGCCCTAGCCATCCTATAGATGTCCTTCTCTCCTTCCTTCGAACCCCGCCTATGTAAATCGATTGAAAAACTAAAGAAAGCTCCCGGTAACGGAGCCAACTCTAGCTCCGGCTTCCGGAACCAGCTCCAGCTTCTAGAGCCATTTGTCACTAAGGTCGTCTCGCCCACCATTTGTGCCGGCTCTCGCCGCCATCGATAGGGCCTGGCTGTCCATGCGCCACGCCGGCCGGTTCACCGCCGTCATCCATGCTAGCTCTAGACTCCCGTCCGCCGCCGTTTGTCGTCCATGCCAGCTCCGGATCTGCAAAGGAGAGAGAGGGAAGAGTGAGCTATACCTGCCCCGTCGCCGACGATGACGCTGTCATTCGTCGGATCCGCTCGAGCTGTACCCGCCCGACGACGGCGATGACAATGTCCTTCGTCCAGATCCGCCGCCCTCCAACGGATCTAGCCGTCCTCCACCATATCCGGTCGGCCTCGCCGTTGTCGTCGCGCCCTCCCCTTGCACACGCGAACCCGCACCACCGTTCCACCGTCATCCTTGCATGTGCGCCCCGCGGACCCACACCACTTGCCATCGTAGCCCCAAGACCGCCGAAGTCACCACACGCCACCCACCACCATGGAGAGAGAGGGACCGGGAGAGAGGGACGCAGAGAGAGAGAGGGTGGCGTGCTTGGAGAGAGAGAGGGGACCGGAGAGAGGGAGGTGATAGAGTAAGGGAGGTGCGTCTGGAGAGAGAGAGAGAGAGAGGTTGAGTGAGGGGCTGCATATATATGTTAGCGTTGGAGCGGGTTGCTGAGTGGGCCTCAGGCCTTTTAACCAAGACGGACCTCTTAAGAGATCCACCTCCGAAATGGATCCATGGAGGCGGTCATTTTACCGCCTCTATAAATCGATTTTACGAGACGGGCAATTTTTGACCGTCTCGTAGAATCGATTTTACAAGATAGTCAATCTTGACCACCTCCGTAAATAAAATGTCCGCCTCCATAATGCATTTTGCAAGACGGTTAATTACGGCCACCTCCGAAAATAAAAACATCCACCTCCAAAAATCCTCAAGCATTTTACAAGACGTTGGATTTTATGACCGCCTCCGTTAATATTTGGGCAAAGTGTCTCGCAAAATCATTTTTGTAGTAACCATAAAGTGTCTAGTAACCATAAAGTTACCAATTTAAGCTACTATGAGAAATAGTTAAGTAACCATAAAGTGTATTATATACGTTTCTAAATTACACGACACTATTAAATATAAAGTAAACATAAATGTTATATAGCACGGTGTATACCAAGTATAAATGCATATATTATGGTGATAAATATATACTTTTATGATTTATGGATTATGGAAAAAATGTTCCCTTTAACAAACCACGTGCTAGTGGCCTAGAAAATTCAGTTTAAATTATAAAACTATGTAGCAATATTGCATTTTTTATTTTAAACATTTTGGCTGAAATTTACTGGTACTTTAGTTGTAAGCACTCAGTTTTTTTATATAAAAGAATACTACTACACATAAAACTCTTGAATGGCGTGGTGCAGGATGAAATGACTGCTTATGCTATTATTGTAACTGAGTTTGTATTTTCTTTGGGGACAAATAAGAAGGACGAGACGGGTCCATTGTAATTGTCTAGGATGGGATGATCTCGTATCTCTATTTGGTTGAGGCGACTAGGGCGTCTCTATTTTATCCCTCGAAGGAAGCACGAGTGAAACAGGGATGAGCTCCGTTTTCATAGTCGGTCCGGCACCATTCGTGGGGCTCACTTGTTAGCCAAATACAATAGAGAACAAGGACGAGCCCGGAAGCTGCTACCAGCAGGAGACCCGGCACTCCAGCAGCGGCCTAGTCCTCATCCCAGGGTCCGGCCTCCTCTTGCACATTGTATTGCCTAGGAAACGCCGCCAATTGGAGGCCAACGCTGACCTGGTCCTCTTTCCCGCTGCCGAGGACTCGGCACCGCCGCCGCCCAAGAGCTCGGCGTCCCTGCCGAAGATCTCACCTCGCCGTCCGGGACTAAGGGCTTGGCCTACACTGCCGCCCAAGGCCGAGGCCAGGATGAGGGCGCACAAGGAGGCTAAATCCAGGGTGAGAGGGAGGCGCACGATACGGAAGGCGAGGAGCTGAAGGGTGACCGAGTAGCGATCCGGCAGAAGCGGAGGCCAGGGTTAGGACTTAGGAGCGGTCAACGGCGCCAGGGCTTTGATAAGTTGTATGTATTAATTTATCAACAAAATTTTTTATAATTTATCCACTAAATTCTTTTGTTATACTTATATGTAACATAACTTTATAGACCGTGCCGGAGCACATGTTCATGGACTAATATATCTTGCTCCCTCCTTCCAAATTATAGGATGTTTTAACTTTTCTAGATTTAAGGGCAAATACATTGGTGTTGTCTTATCCCTAGTCTCATATAGTGCCACATAATTTAAGACGACTTAATAGACCATATGTGCAATGGTTGTCTTTCTAAGTTGTCTCATAGCAACTCGTATTTCCTTAATTTATGGAGAGAGTAAAAAAATAGGATTGTGAGGTGCATGACGACAACAACTCATACAATGGTAAAATAGTTGTCTCATAGTCCTAAATTTTTAGCTCATGAGGTGGTTGTTTTCGCGAAGCAACTATCTCATTCTCTCTCACCTCTCTCTTTTTCTATGTGGCGATGCATGAGACGACATATGAGACCGCTCACGTGTAGCAATGTACCTGCCCTAAGACATCTTATAGCTAAATTGTAGGATTTACCCTTTTGTACTTTTTGTATTGTATAAGTCAACATCGCTATCTCTATATAGATTAACAAATACTAAATTAACAGGTTGGATAATGCTGTGGCTTTTGACGACCATGTTGTGACGCTTAAGCAATTGTTGCTTCATGAAGATCACCAGAGGCAAATGTTCATCTCCATACTTGGGGAGAGTGGTGTCGGGAAGATGACCCTTGAAAACATGATCTATGAAGAAGTGAGGGCGACCTTCGAAGTTACCGTCGAGCTCGTGGTGGCAGCGGATGACACTGTGGATGCTGTCCTCGAAAAGATGTATGGGAATGTAATAACTGCAGACCTCGATCAGCCAAATGAAGAAGGCATCAATGATATCACTGATAAGATCCGACACCACTTGGCGGGGAAGAGGTATCTGGTGATTATCTGTGGCATATCCTCCAAAACCATGCTCAACTGCGTGAGAGCAGGCCTGCCTGATGACAATAATGGAAGCCGAGTGCTGCTCGTATTGGACACCGAGAACGAAGAAGTCGCATGGCATGCTAATTCCATGAACCAAAACGGCTTCAACGGAATCCACATGTTGAGCCGTTTGGATGAAAAAAGAAGTGGACAGTTGTTCCGTTCGAGGGCCTTCAGAAGAGAAGAAGTATGTAATGGATCAGAGGAAGACCTGATGACCAACAACAGGGACAGGTATGACAAAATTGTGTATGATATAACTGGGGGTTATCCTCTGGCTATTGTGGTTCTCGCCGGACTACTCCGATTCAAGGAGAGGCCCGGGCAGTGGGAAGCAGTGCTACAGCAGCTCAGGACTGCTGGACCAAGGATGGCAGAAGCGCTAATACAAGGCAGCAGCAGTGAAGGTAACCAGCAGATAATTGAAACTGTACAGTCGTCCACAAGTCATGCTAACCTTGTGTCCACAGGAACAACGATTGAGAGGGTCTTCTGGGCAAGCTTTGAAGACCTTCCCAACGACCTCAAGTCATGCTACCTCTACTTTGTTGCTACCCCAAAGAATACCATCTGGACTGCCAGTCAGGCCGTGCAGATGTGGATGGCCGAGGGCTTCATCAAGCCACAGAAGGGCAAGACTATGGAGGAGATAGGCCATAACTACCTCAAGGAGCTGGTCTTGAGATGCCTTCTTCGGATTGGTGAGATGAATGACGCTGGTTGTATTGAGAAGGTCATGGTTCACCCAAGGCTTCATGGGTTGCTGCATTCAGAGGCTCGCGAGGCTGGCTTCATGGAGGTTCACGACATGCATCATGTCTTTGGTCCACCGTTGGTGCGCCGCCTCTCTTTCATGAGTTTGGGCGGCAGATATATCCCATTCACCAACAAGCAGTTTCCTATGTTGCATTCCTTCATATGCCGGGTTGAGGAGGAGGAGCAACATCATCAGAACACTGACAGTAGCCATGACACAAACAAGAAGAAGCGTGGGCATGATCTCAAGTTTCTGTGTGGGTCCAAGTTCCTTCGCGTAATCAGCATAGCGGGAATAAGGATTGAGAAGTTGCCAAATAAGATCAGTGACATGATCCACTTGCGGTACTTATGTGTTAACTGCAAGGACCTCAAGGAGCTCCCGTCCAGCATTGAGAGGCTGCTCAACCTGCAGACACTGGACATTGAGGACACTCAAATCGAGATCATTGACCCAGGATTCTGGAAGATAAGGACACTCCGACATGTGCTTGCAGAGAATCTCATGCTTCCAGAAACCATTAGGGAAGAACTGGGCGAGCTGCAAACGCTATCTGGCGTAAAGCCCGCCCAAGGAGGAGAATGGAAGGGACAGAAATGTGCACTGCACAAGACGCCCAATCTTCGGACACTGAAGCTACATGGAATCGCACATGATAAACATGGGGCGACACTGGATAGTGCTCTCACGGAGATGCATCTCCTTGGTGACTTGAGCTTGCAAGGTGATGTGATTCCTTCATGCGTCTTCACCGCACCAAGCCTTCGATTTCTTCAGATGGTAGACCTGGATGGCAACATCATGGAATGGCCTGAGGTCGGGTGGGATGCTAGCAAGGTCCGACCGAACCTCGTCAAAGTCCAAGTGAGAAATTGTAGTAATGGGGTGCGCCAACACATGCAGGAGGAATTCCACAAGATTTTTAAACCCAAAGCTGGCTTGAGACATGAGATTTCTACCAATGCCGCACAAGGACAAGTGGAGGAGATAGTCGAAGAGTAAGCTGCAGCACCATGGGTGAAAAAAAATCAATATGTTTTATCGTATTTTCAATAATTTATTTGATATAATATGTATCTCTATCTGTTTATCCATAATATACTACCATCCGTGTGTTGTTGTAATCGTGACTGTCATTCCCATATATTATTAATTAATAATAAAAGGGACGTAGACCAAAATCAAATATGCTTATGGACAGTAGATGCACTGTTTTGGAGAATTGTTCAATTGTGGTTATTTCTTTTGTTCCCAGGTCCGCTGTGCATTATATTGTGTGCTTCATGCTCCATTCTGAAAGAATTCCATGATGTTTTGGTAGGGGCAAAAATCTACAACTAAAAAGGGGCAAAAACATAAGCTGTAGCACTACTCTTCTAGCCCGGGCTGAGAGCCTTGGTCATTTTCTATTTCGCTTTTTTTCCATATATTCCACCAAAAATATATTAGAATCCCGTCCACTTCTTTTCTGTTGTTTTTGTCAATTTTCGGCCAACATCTCCACCATAAGGAATGGATTGAGCCTGCCTCGCTGACAGTATCCAACACTGATAGATTGAACCATTATTTGATAATAAAGCCCCAAACCACACCTTGGTGAATGGGCAATCTTTACAAGACGGACAGGTGTTTTCAGATCATTGTCACACGACTTGCATTCTGTGTCATCAGTCAACCCCCGCTTGAGGAGATTATTTGCAGTTTGGATTTTTCTTGTGCATTTTTTTTTCTTTTTTTCGAAAGCGTCCATTGTGGACGCATCTTGCATTAAGGGAAATCAGAGTTTTAAATACAAGCACCCTGCCGCGGCGAGATGCCATTAAGTGCGGTGCAAAAACACAGACAAACATCGCCCGGCTTTAACGGCGCTGCGGCTAAGTTGTACTAAGCCTAAAGAACGACAGCGACTAGGGAAGTGCAGCACAAAGGCGCTAACCAACTGCAGCAAGCAGCGGTGCGTGGCCGCGATAGCCCGCCAAGCACCACTCAAGCGCCCGCACCTTGATCCCTGTCGAGGAGCTGCGATGGTGTAGATGAGACGTTGTCGAACGTCCGTCTATTGCGTTCCTTCCAGATTTCCGGGGGGAGGTGAGGAGGACGAGAGTATTGAAGCCATTGCGGTATGGATCCGGGACCCTTGGCGAAGAGCGTAGCCACCGGCCGACGAGGAGGTCTCCAGCCTGGGGGCAAAGCCCTTGCAGACCTGCGAGGCGGAGAAGCCGGAACCAGAGCTCTCTGGAGAACACACAAGAGGTGAGGAGGTGGTCGTGTGTCTCGATCTCCTGGGAGCACAGGGCGCAGTCTGCTGCAGGTTGTAGTCCGTGCCGCATCCTCCCTCTGCCGTCCCAAAGTCGACCATGGATAGCAAGCCGGAAGAAGAGCTTGACCTTCGGAGGTGCCTTTGCTCGCCAAAGCTCCTTGGCCCCAAGAAGCTCAGAGCAGCCGATGAAGAAAGCCTTGTACGCCGAAGAGCTGGAGTAGTCACCACCCGCCGTCCACTAACACCCTTTCGTCAGCGCATACCCGGCTGGAGTTGCACCCCAAGCGCCTTATCGCCTAAGATGGCGCTCTCAAGAAGGACGGCGACGGTGTTGGCACCAGTGATATCCTGAAGCCATCTGTTGGCCTCCAAGGACTCACGCACGGAACGGCAACGCCTACGGCAGCCCACAGCTCGGAAGAGATTTGGCGCTGTGCGGCATATCGGGCCGTCTGGAAGCCAAGCGTCCGTCCAAAAACGAGCAGTGGCACCGTCGCCGATGATGAAGGACACCGACGCCCGGAACATAGCATCAGTGGCCTTCTCCGGCCTCAAAGGAAGCGGGGGCACTAGCGGAGTCGAGGTCGGTGCGCCCCTCCACCGCCAAGACACAGCCGAAGGGTGAAGCCTAGAAGCCGCAGGTCAGGAAGGCCTAGCCCCCCCGCAAAGCTTAGGCGAGCACACAATGGGCCAGGCGACCTTGCACTTGCCGCCTGCCACTGATGTCGTGCCCGACCAAAGGAAGGCTCGACGGCTTTTGTCGATCTCGTGAACCGCCCATGGGGAGAGGGAGCAGCAGATGGACACGTGTACAAGAATAGCGGAGAGGGTGGACTGCGCCAGGGAAGTCCTCCCTGCGGTAGCGAGCAGCCCCGCT
Source organism: Hyparrhenia diplandra (assembly GCA_015847255.1). Taxonomy (NCBI): domain Eukaryota; kingdom Viridiplantae; phylum Streptophyta; class Magnoliopsida; order Poales; family Poaceae; genus Hyparrhenia; species Hyparrhenia diplandra. The sequence continues at coordinate 73,229 of JADLZK010011042.1, forward strand.
TTCCACGTCGGTAGGCGAGCTGCAACCGCGTCGACGAAAGGCTGCTCCTGGGCGCTAGTGAGCCGGGCGATGAAAAGAGGGGCTCCCAAATACCTCAAGGGGAAGGCTCCCAAGCGGCACGGGAATTCCTCCAAGGCCGCAGCCACCGTGTCCTCGGAGCACCGAATGGGAGTTAGGGAGCATTTGTCGATGTTGGTAGAAAGGCCGGAAGCCCCCGCGAAACCATCGAGAATGCCCCCGATGCACAAGAGGTCCACCGGCGTAGCAGCGAGGAAGATGACCAAGTCGTCAGCGTAGACGGAAGCGCGGAACCGGGCAGCCACCCCGGGCAATGGCGTCAGCTGTCCATGTCAATCCGCCTCACGGATGAGGGCGTTGAGGACCTCCATGACAATGACAAAGAGCAGCGGCGACAACGGGTCCCCCTGCCGAAGACCCCTGGCATGTAGGATCCTGCGCCCTGGGCGGCCATTGAGGAGAACCTTCGTGCTTGCGGTGGCGAGCATGTAGGAGACCCAATCCCTCCAACGAATAGGGAATCCAAGATGCTCCAAGACCTCCAGCAAGAAGGGCCACGTGACGAATCGACACTTTGTTCAGCTTTAGCCTTCCAAATTGGAGTTATCCTAATAATCCTGCTGTAAACTCCTGCAAACTGTATCAGATATGCACTTTGCGTGTGGTATAGCTACTGTCCATCGCCAGGTAATATTATCCTCTATCCCATCGCTAAGTTCAATTCCCTGTATCGCTTCCCAGCTCATCTCAGATTTCCATATCTTTTTGTAGGTTTCTGCTAAATCAAATCATAATACTAGATTTAATAATTAATTTAAAAGATTCATGTAGTTTAATGACATGTTCCTGTAATCACGGACGCGAGTATTATAACCACACAGACATGGGGACCCTCTCTCCGGGGAAAGATCTGTGTCGGCGGCCATGAAGCGAGGTGATGGACGTGAGTAGACTACTAAGCGGTCTCATCGCTTTTGTCTAGTTGTATTTATAGCCGTATAATCCTTACTTGTGTTGTAACTGCTAGGCTTTGCTCTAGCTGATCGATAAATTCTGGCCACCCATGCATGCTTGCATTTTGCCGGTGGGCATGAAGCCGCTGAGTTAGGGTGTGTTTAGATCCTGAAAATTGGTACTGTTCCGAACTAAAAAGCACTATAGCATGTTTCGTTTGTTTGTGGTAAATATTATCCTACCATGGGGTAACTAGGCTCAAAAGATTCGTCTCGCAATGTACATCTAAACTGTGCAATTAGTTATTTTGTTTAACTACATTTCATACTCCATGCATGCGTCTTTTGGTACATTTAATGATTCGGTGTGACGGGAATTTTAGAATTTCAAGCCAAATTCGGGTGATCTAAACACACCCTGTTGTAAAACAATTATTTTCGTCTTAATGAAACACGGGTTCACCCGCTCTAGAAAAAACAAACCACACAGACATAGACAGGATCAGAGTGGAATTCAATTTAGTTTCACCAGTTTCTCAGGTTCAGGATTAGACTTTCTGAATGTTTGATCAACAAGACCTGGCCTAACCAGTCCAGTGATTTCTTCAGTTCAATTCAGACCAGCAGGTGCATGAAGGATTCCTCGTCGAAGCGTTCCGACTTGTGCGTGATCACTCGGAGACGGCCGTCGTCCTTGCTGCGCACCGCCTGCACGCCGGTGAAGACGCCGATGGGATTGTCGACCAAGTGCTCCTCTTTCGAAATACCGAAGAACCTGGCGACGCAGAGCCTTCCGGCGCCCAGGATCGCGACGGCCTGATCGCACAGGTCCAAGTCGTCCCGCAGCTCAAGATAAAGCCCGACGTCACAAAACGCCGGCAGTTGGCAGCTGGCGTCGTCACCGGCACCGGAAAGGTCCAGGGCGTAGAGGCTGGTGCCATAGCGAGTCATGGCGAACCAGAGGCCGAGCTTGGGGACGTGCTCGGCTTTGCCCGAGAACGGCAGCACCCGGTCGCCGTACTTGCTCCACTCGCTTCTCACCGTGTCGAAGGCGTAGGTCGCCGTGGCGGTGGACACGCAGATGGCGGTGCCGCCGCCGACCACAGCGTAGGGTGTGCGCCCGCCTTTGCCGGGACCTTCGTACTCGAACGGCGGCGGCGGAGGGGACTCCACTTCCACCCGCCGCCGCGGCCGCCGTGGTAAGCGAGCACCTCGAAGCAGCGCTCGTCGTCTGTGAACATGTCCAGGACGTAGAGGCTGTGTCCCAGTCCCAGTCCGTCTCAGTCGTGGGCGCCGGCGCGGGGACAGAGACTGCGACGTACCGGCGCAGCCTGCGTGAGCTCATCGCCAGCATGCCGACGAAGGAGAGCTCCTCGGCGTCGTACACGGTGGCGTGGCCTACTGCTTCGGCGCAGAGGATCCTGCTACCGCCGCCGAAGCGCGCGAAGACGTCGCCGATCCCGGAGCTGTCGTAGCCGTCTTGGGAATGGGCGCGTGGCGGATGGAAGTGGATGGCCCGCTCCAGCTTAGCCCGCCAGCCGGAACACCCCGGGCACCAACTCTTTCCCAGGCCGCCCTGGCCGTTGCTCAACCGGCGGCGGCGGCGCCGGCGATTAGTTTCTCTCCTCGCTCGCGGAGTCGCAGCAGCAAGAGCAGCAGCTGCCAATAGTAGGTAGGGATGGGCTATTCTGGGCTTCTAAATGCTGGGAAAGTGGGCCGTGTATATGCATTGTCGGGCCGTTGGTAAAAAGAAGGGAAGCAGCAAAATGGGCTGGGCCTTCCGAGCTACCACTTGACACGTTGTTGTCGGAATTGGAATGCTCAAGTCCTTTTCGAACTGTCCTGCTGCACTTAAACTTGATACTGACACCCATTATTCAAAATCGAATTGAACCTAGCTGCTGCTCGAGAATCCAGATCGCAGGCTCCAACTTCTCGTGGACATGGAATCCAAGAATATGAATCTAAGCTACCTAAACGCTCCTCTGCTTGTCGTGGAGAGTTATTGGAGATGGAATATGAATATGAATCCATCCCCTTCCAAACGATTTAGAATCCAAACGTCACTCCCTCCTAAGTAGTCCTTCTGCACAATTCAGGTCGGTTACGTTGGTCCATGGATCATCCGCCTCGTTGTACGTACGTACTTGTATGTATACTTGTATAGCCGTACCAGGCCAGCCGTATAAGCTACCCAACCTTAGATAAATGTCCTTTGTCAAAATAAAAAGAAAAACCCTAAATAAATGTCACAAAATAACAATTAATGTCACGTGTAGCTGTGGCCATGACGTCTCGTGTTGGTCACGCGTGGGTGCGTAGCTACAGTGCACGCACGCGCGCTCTCTACGTCGATCGTTATTGAGCATGATGTATTACTCCGTATTACGTTACGCTGTCCTAGTCGTCAGTACCCGCGGGCCCGGACGTGACGCGGATCGGAAACGGCTCGTCCGTTGCCGTCGGTCGTCCTGCCGTCGGTTCCTACGAGACCCAACCAGACACAGGCTCTGTCCGTCACAAATACGTATTGCTGCAAAGTTCAAAAAAAAAAAAACGTATTGCTGCGTTTTCTTTTCTTTTTCGCGTTTTCCACCCAGAATTCGGACATTTATCTTTACTACCTAAACTAGTTAAGCGTCCCGCGGCGTTCTTCTGGGATAACTAAATTTTATATAAAAGTATATGGATCGCATGATAAGATAATAATATTATGAAACTAAACAATGATATTAAAGTGATATTTAATCAAACAAGTTTTGTGAAAGTAACACAATGAATCATGGATATCTCGGACTCGTAAACTCTATTTTATGGGCTTTCCGAATTTGCCTAACATAATATTTTATATCGGCTAGAAGAAATCTTCGATCTCTATTTATTTTGTACGACAATAAATACACGAGTAAGTTCCGAGGCATCTTCATACAATAGGTAGCGCGCCCGTGTGTTGCTTTACGGGTCAACTAAACTTTTATTCTAAAAACGCACGGATCACATGATAAGATAACAATACCATGAAATTGTATCCGACCGCACCATCATAAGATAAAATACCGTGGAATTGAATCCGACATTAAACACACAGATTATGCCGTGCATTGCAATGGGAGAATAAAACTAACATGCTTTCTTATTGAAGAATTCTTGCCAACCCTAAATCAAAGATGGCGATTCGTGTCTATATGTTTCCCAAAGTTTTTTATGAATTCTTAACACAATCAAAATTTTCTTCTTCAAATTATTATTTGTCTTGAAGGTGCTTCGTACAACAGTAGACATTAAACTCATTGTCTTTCATTGAATCTGAATTGGTCACAATTTACATGGTGTGAGGACAGTTAACAGAGTGATCAACACCTTACTGTAATGCTCGCTTATTAAAAAGAATTATAGGATTTCCGAGAGGTTTTTTCTCACATTTGCATCTTGTATTAAATTCAACGATGTACATTGCAATGCACATGAATTCCATGATACATCAAAGAGGCAGCCCTCTCTGCTCTATTGTTTGATCTTCATTACCTGAAGAAAAGAACTAAAGATTAAGAATCGGGGATGATTAAACAGAGCGCCGCACAGTTGGATATCTACCCAGTCACTTTATACAACAAATCTGATGTGTTTTCATTGATCCTGCCGACATGCCAGATGAAACAAAAGGAATTAACCCAAGTATACACAACGAGTACTCTGCACAAGATCACTGCCAAACAATGTTAAACCGCAGCTGGCAATCACGTTAACCATCTTGGAACAAAGTGGTTGTACTTGCCTGAATTCTCCAATTGGTACTGTGTGCACAGAGAACCGTCTTGGAAAAAATTAACTAATGAACCAAACTTCAGCACACAATACAAAACTTGTCACTTACAACTTACTTGCACTGAATTGTTGATTTTGAATCGTTTGTTTCAAGGCCACAAGAATGGACCATCCAACATATTTTATTGTTTAAATGCCAAACCATCGAGTTTAAATAACATACTTTTTCAAACTTAAAAGCCCCTTAAATCCAATAAGCATATTTAGTGATATGTACCGATGGGGATTAGGCACTAACTATGTGATAAAAAAAGGTACAATAACAAGATATTACAAAAGGCGAGAGGACAAGATATACCTGTATGTACCAAACTGTCATCGATACATAAAAAAAAACTTAAAAGATCTGTTACTTGTGTGCTTGGCCTTTTTGAACCCACGAAAGACCCACAAAAATCCTTCATCACACCTCGCCAACATAAACCTTCACTCATCACTGCCATGGCATCAGTCAGTACTATCTGTTAACAGAGTCTAGCAATAGAAAAATGGTAAAAAGAAAATCAGTGATTATACCAATAAAATTGTGAATTTGTATAGATGATCATTACTATGGGAATCAAATTAACATGTGATGCAACCGCAAGCACAGGATGCCTGATTTTTTCGGTCAGAAAGGAGAGGAATGCACCATGGAAGGGATGCGGGATCAAAAGGAGGTTTCTCTTTTTTTTTAGGGGAGATTGTGAGGCTTCCTAATATAGATTGCATGTTCCCCACACTTCCTAATATAGATTGCATGTTTCCTTGGACGCTGATTGGGTGCTTCCTTATATAGATTGCATGTTTCGCATGTAGGAGGAGACCGTCAGGAAGGGGACTCGAGATCGCATGGAGCGTCAAAAGTGAGGCGAAATTTTTACCACACCAAATGACAGTCTCCCTCTTATCCTTTTTATGTTGTAGAGAAGAGAAAAAGGATGATGAAAGTAAGACTTTTTCGTGCGGTGGTAAAAACCAAGTCACCTTCGCCTCGCCCCGTGCGACGACGGCACCGTCGTCCGCCTGTTTCCTCCCCGTGCGATCTGTTAGGAAAGTTATCGCGGATTGTTAGGAAACGGGAAGTTAAAAATAGAAACCATGCACCGAGACATGTATTTCACCTCCCTCCCCGGTGCGATCTGTTAGGAAACGGTAATTAGAAACCATGCACCGAGAATTAGGAAAGTTAAAAATAGCAACCATGCACCGAGAATTAGGAAACCAAACATATCCACAATCTTGGCCCTCCACACAATTCAAATCTTTGCATTCTATGTTGCGATCTCCTCCCGTTCCTCACCGGTGATCTCCTCACGTCTCTTCTCGCGTGGGCGGCGGCAATAAGTCAGGCTTCCTCCACCCACACCCGGACGTTGATCGTGGGAGGAATCCGGTGCTGGGGTCGCTGGTGGGTGCCGGACGTCCGATCCGGCACAAGCTCGCAGCTGCACAGATCAAAAGGTTCGTCCATGTTTTCCTCTTATGCTCTAATTGTTCCTTGCCGTCAGGGAACAGGCTCGGACCGACTGCAGTCAGCCAACGGCCAGCAAAAATACTAAACCCATGGCCAGTCATCTTCTCCTTTTGGTCTTGATTCTTTGATTTCATTTCATGTTCATGTCCTCACCTAACATCACGAGCAGCAAGTAGAGATGTGAAAATAATTGATGGATTTTGCTTGGTTAGAAATCACACTGCAACTGCACTGATATATTGATTCATTTAAGTTTGATGTCGAGATTCAGATGTTTACCTGGCTGTTACTCAGATGTTTACCTGACTGATATATCTATGAAAGGGCAGTGGCAGCATAAATAGTGTCAGGCTTAGCAGTGGCAGCATTGATCCTATAGTTGAGATCACGAAGATATACAATCCTTCTGAAGCATTCAAGAAATAACAAATCTTTGATGAAACAAGCTAGAACAATCAGTATTGATCAAATCTAGCTAGCATGGACTAAACTGATAACCTTTGACCACATGCTCTTGTTTTGCCCCCTCAATGAAATCAAAAGTTCTAATAGCAGTGCAATTCAAGAATGGCTTAGCATAGTGCTTTGTATCTGTGAACTTTTAAAATAAGTAGCATATGAACCACTATAAGGTAGAGGTAACCAGAACCGATACAGAATCTATTACTCACTCATGGTCATATATCGTCTTAGGCATGTTGATTCTGGAAACTAGATTAAAAATTGTCCTACAGTGGATTTCTTGAACATCAGTATTCCTTTTTAGTTCATCTCTTTCCTTTCCTCCAGAGGTAAGGTGACGACATATAAAGCAAAGGTGCTAAAACATAAGTATGATTCTACAAAATTACAAGTTGTTGTTTACTATAGTTTCAATAAGTGACTGCAAACCAGCTGACAAATACTTATATGACATGTAAATATTGTAATTTGTGATCTGCATGTAATTTTGTTAAGAGTCTATCTACATTTCATTTGTCAACATTGTATGACAAGTCTCAGTATAAATTTTTTTCAAACCTATGTCAAACCATGCTACAGCTCCAAAGGTGATCATTGAAATCAACAGTAAGGAGGTACAACATCGATAGATCATTCTTGTGACTCCAAAGGTGCTCTCTGATTTCAAAAGGACCTATATCTTATGCCCCTAATTTTTAAACTAATTTACTCATGCAGACTTGAGAAGGAGGCCTTGACAGAATTTGGAAACTAATTGACAGGTTGTATTGATGGCCACGCATGGGACGAACCGGTGATCAGATACCTTTTATGGACCTTACAAATACAAACCATGGGGGTAGGTTTCATTTTTTATTTTATAATGTTCATATGTTTGCAAGTCCTCACCAAAAATTCATTTAAGCTAATGATAGCCGATTGACCTTGGTGCCACTATCAGATGGGGATTAATGAGCGCAAGAGGCAGAGGGAGAGAGAACAGCATGCAACAATGCTGGATGAAAGGAGTGAAATAAACAAAGAACGTTGTGAGAGGGATAAGACGAATAGCCAAGGTCGTGTTGAGACTCCCCATTCAACAGGTATGGTGGTGTTGATTTGTGACACTTTAAAATCCAAAATAGCTAAAAAAATGAAATAGACAAAAATATTGACCGGCTAATAAAAAGATATTTATTAGTCTGGTGACAATAATAGAGTCATGTTGAGACTCTCCATGTGATTTTATTGCATGGTTCAATAAGAGTTTACTATATTTGAACTTGCAAATGGGAATACAACAAATGAAATGGATGAAAATAGTAATTGGCTCCACAGGCAATCAACCTACAATGCTAATAGCTTGGAACTATTATCAGGTTATTTATTTATTGGTCGTGGTACTTATTTATTGGTCCTGTTACCATAAATGTTATCGATTCCAGATCCTCACTATGCTCATTAATAAATGAAACTCGAATCTACATACATCAGAAGTTTGAAGTATCATATGACATTAGCACTTCAGCAGATATGTGTCATGCGTTAAACTCATAAGGAAAGATAAGAGAGTATATCGTCATACCGGTCCTTTAAGATCTTCTTGAGAAAGCAAACTTAGCTGATCAAAAGCATCTTCCAGAAGCCGATTTCTTCTTATTTTGAACCAGTCTTGCCAATGCAGAATGTGATGTTGACTGTCTAGAACTCATTAATTGGTTCTGCTCACAGAAAGTTTGAAAAAAAAAAAAGAGACATTGTTCTACAAGATGTACCAATCTTATTTGGGAACATCTGGGCTCACAATAGCTTAACGATTGCAAATCGGTCAACAACCCTACATGTTTCCAAAAAAAAAAAAATTTGAAAAATGATGCAAAACTTTTACATGTGAGTTTATGCCACATGCTCATAGAGAAAATCAATCTCATCATTGAACAAAAATAAAATCAGCAGCAATAGGTGTAAACCATGTTTTTTTAATTTTGTGCTATGCCAGCTGTTTTTTTCTTCACAAATGATATGAAGTTTACTCCTAAATTCTGCTATCTGTGCATTTCTTTCTCCACTTTATTTGAGCTGCTAGCTATGGTTTTCAAGAAATTGTAACAATTATACTATTTTGAACAAGTACTATTTACCAAGTATCGCCTGGAAATTAACAATAACTTACATTGAATATTTTTGCTCGACTGGTCAATGGAGCCAAAAAAAGGAGCAAGCTTTATGATCTATGCTCGAGTATTACCAAGTATCGCCTAAAAAACACATGAAGTCATAGAAGAATGAACACATGAAAGAAATTTGAATTAATCCAAAACAACATAGGCATTCATACCTGAGACACAAAATTTTCACTTGTTGCTTCTTGAGAATAGAAATCACTTGCAGAAGTAAATGAGAGTCGGTTGTTCCAATCTTGCAACTGCGATGAGGAAGCACTTAAATTAACCTAACAAACTCAGAGCTCTGATAATTAAATAATATAGCTGCATGTCATAATCAGAATGGACATAAAACAACAATAGTCAACAGAAACACTCACAGACAGACAGAATTCATATGAATAAACAAGAAATGACTGAAACAAATAAGACTAACGCTCAAATATTAGTCTTGTTCTTGTAACTGAAGAACCATCATTCGCTCTAGACAAAGCTACAAATAGAAATTCATGGCACAACATCAGGTATACAGATTCATGATGATTTTCGGTAAGACGACAACCGACCACGCGTGCACTACCCAGAGAAACACCAGTAGTCCAATATGCATACAGTATCATTGGCATTTTCTCAACACTCAATAAACAAGTATGATAAGAAATCCTTTCAACAAAAAAAGATATACAGCCTGCCCAAATCAGAATTTAAAAGAAAGCAATAGAAGAAACTATATCATGATATCGGCGGAGGTGGACGACGGCGGGAAGGCGGTATCAAGGGCGCGGCTCCCCATATCGGGCGTAGGGCGGAAGCGCGGATGGAGCGGGGAGTGAGCCGAGCGAGAAGAAGAGCGGCTGGGAGAGCAAGCGCGTGGTGGGCGCCGGTGCCGGGGAAGGGATGTGGCCGTAGGGGCGACGGGGACGCGCTGCCAGGTGCGCCAGAGGCCGGAGCGACGACGCAGAGGCGGCGGTACCCGACGCTGAGGCAAAGGCCAGGTCGAGTGGGGTCGGGGAGCGCTGCACCGGCGGGCCCCGAGCTGCTGCCGCGGGCGGCGGCGGCAGCGAGAGGTGGTGGCGCAGGTCGGCGGAGGCGCCCGGTCGTCTACCCTCTTGAAGTTGAAGCCCCGGAGTAGGACCTTCCGGAATGTCGGCCGGGCGCGAGCGGGGGAAGCGAAAGCGGAGAGGCGGAGACAAGCCGAGGCGCCACTCTGCAGCTGGCGAGGTGGATGGAGTCCAGTCGCCCAGACGAGCAAGAGCACAGCTATCACTAGAAACAAAACACACACACACACACAAATAATTAAAAAACAAAATTGGAAATTTCTAATTGTTTAATTATTTTTATTAATCAGAGTTTCGTATACTTCTATGGAAATGATATGGTTGAACAAACAATTTTTTGGTTGTAGAGATATAATACTAGAAATTATATATAGTATGTTTAGCAACATTTAAATTTATTTATGCATAGATAAAAATATGTTGACTAAATAAGCTAAATAACTATTCCTATTTAGGTTTGGTTATTCGATTCTACATAACAAGTCTAATTAACTTAAAAAATAACTAAATTGTTAGTGTACAATACTCTTTTTAGAAACTAAATAGAACAAATATGACCGAATTTGATATAGCTATATATCATTTCAATTTTGAATCAACGACATCCATGATTTTACCTTTATTATTTAAGAAAACATGATTTAATCTTTTATAAGTATGTTTGTACCTTAATCATTTTAAAAATAACATATTTTTATTCTTTTATAGGTCTCTATGGATACTTCAGATACAAAAGTTTCGAAGGAGCCTATGGATTTTTTATGGAAGGTATTGTGCAAACTTAAACTTTCAAGGAGCACGTGGATACTTTAGATGTAAAGCTTTTTGAGGATATTGTACAATTAAAAAGTTTCCATAGAAGAACAAGCCCCTACGGAGCAAAGTAACGATAAAGATGAGCCACCTTGTGACAAGGAAAACTATGATATAGAGATGTTGGGACTAGAGGGGTGTCGCAAAATGTGATACATGTATGACCAATATGAATGACACTAATGTGACAAGTATTAATATTTACAACCAAGCTCAAACGGATTCTATTATTGCAAATTCATCAGAGCAAAAAGGAGTTGTTGTGTACCGATAAGATAGGTTTGATGCATAACAAACCCAAAAAAAACAATGACTACTCGCATCATGCGGCAAGGTAGTGTACTTTTGATGTATTATGCTATCCATTTAATATCTATTTTATTAATAATAATTATCTTATTATGCCATAGTTTTAGTTAAGCGCACAAGGTTAATCGTGTCCTTTTTCAGATTACAAGGTTAAGCTTACAAACATGCGAAATCCATAATTGATCGTGTTACTTTCACAAAACTTGTTTGGATTAAATTTCAAAATATTATTATTTAATTTCATAGTATTATTATCTTATCATGCGATCATGCTTTTTATATAAAATTTAATTATCCCGTAGCAACGCACGGGTATTTAACTAGTTTATTTATTAATCTGAAAAAAATTATCGTATCAAGAATTTGTACCTCGCCTCGTGATGGAGTGCAAATGGATGGAATTACGAATTGACAGACACCTTCTCAACTTGAACGTGCAAGTCTTTTCAAAACTATACATCCCGGTGGTTTTGCTGATAACAGCCACAATTGGAACGGAACCCGGTTCCACAGAGACAGAGAATCAACAAGTACGTAGGGATGATGAAAGCAGACAGGGGACATTATCGTCGTTTATTAGTGAGTAAAGTCCATGGTCGTTCCTTAAACTTGCGGGGGTGTCATCCCGGTCCCTAAACTCATAAAGTGTGTCGTTCGGTCCTTAAACACTGTTCAGGTCTCGTGTTCATCCAAACGGGTAAAGATCCACATGTCATATTCTGAAGTTTCTAATTAATTTGTGCTTGTTTCCAAAGTTTTACCATGTTTCTTTGTAAAGGAAGCATGAACCGCAATTATGGTGATAAAATGATAAAGGTTTCTATTTCGTTTGAACTTTAGTCAGAAATTACCAATGATGTTATACATTTTGCAAGTCACACATTCGCTCTCAAGTCTTCTGTTATACTCCATGCTTGTGTGTGAACTTGTGTAGGTACTAAATCATGTTTTTATTAGTTAAAAGGAAGAAATAAAGCATGATTGAAGACCAGACTTAATTACGATACCCAGATAAAAAGATGAAACAAAACATATTTCAAGACCTGGCATAATTATTATGATTCCCCAAGTTTATAAAATGATGTTCCAAAACAACTTTGCAAGCTTACTGCTGGACGGCGAAAGAAACAAAAGTGTCATCTTGTGGTTTCTATATACATATCTGTTTCTCCCTCCGCTCCAAATTGTTTGTAATAAGTTGTTCTTGATACTAGCTTTTACAATGATGTTTTGTCCAAACAAAACCACCTCTTCTGCTGGATTTACTCGCAGGCGCATGCAGATGCGTTCCAACGTCGCGCCCTACTTGGGACCTGTTAAGTAGGGACCCGTTCCGTTTTTTTTTTTTTTTTTGAGAATGACACAGTACAACGCAGACGCCACAATACGCACGCACACTCATCCCTATGAACACACATACGCAAACCCTACCCCTATGAGCACCTCCGAAGGACCGAGCACCCGGCAGATCTGGAGATTCCGAAGTCACCATTGGCGCCTCGTCGTCGACGGGAACGTCGCTTACCACTTAATGCATAACACCGGAAAATCCTGGGAAAATCCCAAGAAAATGTGCGAGCACCAGGATTTGAACCCTGGTGGGTAGCGTCCCACTGGACCGTCCTACCATTGGACTACAAGCCAATTCGCGTTCCGTTAAGTTTATTGTTTCTTCTTTTACAAGCCAAATTATTGTTATTACTGACAAAAGGGATGGGGAACAACGCGTGCTTGAAGAAAAAGACGAAAAGGATAAGGAGGAGATAATTATAGATGACCATGGATTGGATCGGGTACAAATCGAGATAAATTACGGAGCGCGTTTTGAGGAGGAAGAGGAAATTAGTAGCAATACGATAAGGATAGGATTGGCCATGGCCGATTATGGCCGATTGGCTTCCGAAATCTGCGTGTACCGACCGGTGGGCCCTGAGCCACCACAAAAACTGACCCAACCCCAACAGACGGCCCCACGTACAGGGCAGTAAAAAGAAATCTATATCCAAAATTATCTATTTTACACTGATCCGAGTAGGAATAGTATATTTGTTTAGATGTTATTATCGGATAATGAGTCAATCCTAATCCCTTTCCCGTCCCGTTATAAAAGCCGGCCGGCACCTCTCGCCTCTCCCTCTCCACAGCGTAATCGCCTCAACACCAGAGCACCTCGATCGACTAGTTCTCGTCCGTTTTCTGCGTACAGCAGCAGCAGAAAGAGCGATCTCTCTCGCGTTCGCGTCGTCCACCACCTCAACAAGCTGGTGGTGTCGTTCGGCGAGATGCTGATCACTTCGTCCCTGACGTTGCCGGGCTGTCGCTGGCCGAGTCCGGCGGGTTCGTCAAGGCTCCTGGTGGCGCCCCCGCCAACGTCGCCTGCGCCGTCGCCAAACTCGGTGGATCTTCCGCCTTCCTCGGCAAGGTATGTCACGTTCCCGTCCCGACGTACGATTACTTAGATCAAGTCAAAGTTGTATAGCACGCAGCAAGTCTTGTAGATCAGTCCTATAGCTTAGATGCGGCGGCGGGTGTGTGTGGATTTGGTGGTGTGGCGCGTGATCTGGACCCGGATCTGATCGTCCCTCCCGCGCCATGGCGGGTTTAGCTGGCAATGCACCACCGGGCGGGCATTGATCTGAGCATTCATAGAGTGTTTTTATTCAGTTTCAAATTGCAAATTCGACCAATTGCCATTTGGGGGCCGGAGGCAGACAAAGGACTCGTTTGTTCTTGTCGATCGCCGACGGCTGCAGGAGAAGCCGGCTTACTTTATTACTCGTTGTATTTAGATGGATGGATCTTAACGTTTTCTATGCATGCGTGATGCCATTCTCTTTGAGTCCAATATAAGGAAAACAATAATCAGAAAAAGGGATTTTTGTTTGTTTTTTGTTATACACACATTTGGATGAGACCCCGCACGTGGTAGCAGTGGGGATGATTTTCCTTGTCCTTGGCATTTGGGGTCACGCGTGGATGACTGCGTCGCCATAGTACAGTATATGCAGCGCTCTGCCTGTCTACCACCATCTAAGATTCAGTACGGCACACGCACGGGCCATTATTAAGGACCTTATTATAATCTCTAAGCAATGTACGTGATGTAATTGTCCCACCTGCTCTGATATAGAACTAACATGGACGCAAGCCACTCCATGTCTGATTATAGATTAACACACACTCACTTTACTTCTATTGTTTTAATTTTGTTGTTCCTTCCAATAAACTGCATTGTTTGCTGCTACTACTGATAATGCCGTCAAAGTAAAACTAATGTCTGTACTCCACTACCCTGTCCTGCAGTTCGGCGACGACGAGTTCGGGCACATGCTGGTGAACATTCTCAAGGAGAACAAGGTGAACTCCGAAGGCTGTCTCTTCGACCAGCACGCGCGGACGGCGCTCGCCTTCGTCACCCTCAAGAAGAACGGCGAGCGCGAGTTCATGTTCTACCGTAACCCAAGCGCGGACATGCTGCTCACAGAGGCGGAGCTGAACCTGAATCTGATCCGGCGCGCCAAGATCTTCCACTACGGCAGCATCTCGCTCATCACGGAGCCCGTCCGGACGGCGCACCTTGCCGCCATGCGCGCCGCCAAGGCCGCTGGGATCCTCTGCTCGTATGACCCCAACGTTCGGCTCCCGCTCTGGCCATCACCTGATGCTGCGAGGAAGGGGATAATGAGTATCTGGAAGGAGGCTGATTTTATTAAGGTCAGTGACGATGAGGTCGCATTCTTGACGAATGGGGATGCAGATGATGAGAAAAATGTGCTCTCACTTTAGTTTGAGGGGCTTAAGCTCCTTATTGTCACCGATGGAGAGAAGGGCTGCAGATACTTCACTAAGGTTGGTTGGTTAACTCTTTTATTTATATACTGTTTTTGTTTCTGATCTGATTGTTCTTCGGAGGATGAGATGACTGACTGACATTGTCCACCAATGCTTTCAGGAATTCAAGGGCAGCATGCCCGGCTTCAAGGTGGACACCATCGACACCACCGGCGCCGGTGACGCCTTCGTCGGCTCCCTGCTCGTCAACGTCGCCAAGGATGACTCTATCTTCCATGTAAGACACAAATGGATCTCCATCTCCTTATTGTATCTCTGCTTTTTGTCAGATCTGAACTTATGTACGTGTTGCTGATCATGCTTGCCATTGACGTGTGTCACCCTCTTTTTTAGAACGAGGAGAAGCTGCGCTATGCGCTCAAGTTCTCCAATGCCTGCGGCGCCATTTGCACCACCAAGAAGGGCGCCATTCCGGTGCTGCCCACTGTCGCCACCGCACAAGAACTCATCGCCAAGGCCAACTAGACGCACGCCCATGTCTGTCGCCACCGCACAAGAACTCATCGCCAAGGCCAACTAGACGCACGCCCATGTCACGGCCGCAACTTCAACATGTCGCTTTTTGAATTCATTAGCGAGAAATGTTAGCGTCCTTCTCTGCGCGCGCCTCTATGATGAGACTGTCTGGTGTGGGTTAATTAATTTAGCTTTTGAGGTGTGTGAGAGAAATTTTTTCCCCCGGGGCATTAATATAAATGTGCAAGTATTGTTTTGCTTTTGGCTGGTTTAGTTTTAATGTTGATGCCTTCGATGCAACTTATCAGAGTACAATGAATGAACGCCTTCAGATGAAAACGTACGATTGTGTAATGCCTTGTATTGATCAGCGTATCACTGCAATATGCAAATATTGTTAGCCTTGGCTGCAAAGATAAACAGTTTTAATGAAAAACCGAAAAAATATCTCAGTACAGATGGTTTCAGTTTTTTTTGGACGCCCACTAAAATGTCTCAATGGACATTTAGTTTTTTTCCCCTGAAAACCCACTAGTTTCTTTTTTTAGAAAACCCGTAAAATCCTATACCAAGTTTCTGTTTAAGTCTCACTATTTTTTTAAAAAAAACATTTCTGTTTAAGTCTCTGATCGCTCAGAAAGTTCAAAATCCTGAGTTCTAAAAAGAAGAGATCAAAATATCCTCTCCAACTATCACTATTTAAAACGTGTAGCCAAGGTGACGTTAAGCTGCCGCTCTAAAAAGATGTTAGCCTATCATATATCAGGTAGCAAATGCTCTAACAACAGTCAGAACAAAGAAAATGTGTAAACGATGAGGTGATTGAAATAATGTACCGTTGCCTAATCAGTTGAAAATCGAACCCATTAGAAATCCTCCGTCTTAAACCATGAACTCAAGTAAGATAAATATTGAGATACTGCAATTGTCCAGACACCATAATAAAGATAAATGAGAATCACTTCCCACCAGAGCAATAACAAGCAACATACACCCTCTCCCCCTGTTCCAAAATGTGTGTCGTTTTCGATTTTGTGCCACAAGTCTGACCTGAATGTTCGGCTCCCGCTCTGGCCGTCCCCTGATGTTGCGAGGGAGGGGATATTGAGTATTTGGAAGGAGGCAGATTTTATTAAGGTTAGTGACGATGAGGTGGCGTTTCTGACAAATGGGGATGCCAATGATGAGAAGAATGTGTTATCCCTTTGGTTTGAGGGGCTCTAGCTCCTCATTGTCACCGATGGAGAGAAGGGCTGCAGGTACTTTACCAACGACTTTAAGGGCAGTGTGACTGGATTCAAGGTCGACACCATTGACACCACTGGTGCTGGTGATGCCTTCGTTGGATCCCTGCTCGTCAACGTCGCCAAGGACGACTCCATCTTCAATGTAAGAAGCTTTCACCTATCATCACATATGTTGAATCTATTTGTAAGTACGTGTTGCTCATCACTTCATTGCTACTTTTCAGAATGAGGAGAAGCTGCGCGATGCACTCAAGTTCTCTAACGCCTGTGGCGCCATCTGCACAACAAAGAAGGGCGCCATCCCGGCGCTGCCCACGGTGGCGATCACGGGGCGACGACGACGCAGCGGAATAAATTCTCGCAGCTTCTTCCGTTCTCCGATGGCGATCTTCTCCGGCGCCAACGGAGAGGCTGTGAAGACCAGCCCAGAGTCGAGGGCGGCGCATCGTCGTCTTCTTCGGGTGATGATGTTGTTGACCCTGTTAATCTCAAGGAAGATGTTCTTTGGTGAAAATCTGAGCTTTGCTCGGGTTGCCGGCGGTGGAATCGAAGGATGCGTCATGGGTGCGGGAGTTGGCGATGCTTTGGGAGGCAGTTTATTCGGTGATTCGCCTAGAAGTAAGTCCTCCTCTGCGGCCTCCACCGTGGAGTTTTGGCTCGTGCCCCACGACGATTGGGAAGCGGCTTCGACGGCGGTGACGAACAGATCTTTAAAGGCTTCAAGAAAGATGAATAGGAGTTTTGTACTTCTTTGTAATTTTCCTTTTCTTGGGATTTTGTTTGTAAAAGGGTCGGTGTAATGCACCAAGATTAATACATGTTCCTTCTAAAAAAAAAAAAAAGATAAATAGTTTTCATGAAAACCCACAAAAAATAGCTCAGTATAGATGATTTCAGTTTTCTTGGACACCCAACTAAAATGTCTCAATAGATATTTAGTTTTTTTTTTTTTCCATGAAAACACACTAGTTTTTTTTTTGGAAAACCCGTGAAACCCCTCTACCTTGGCTACACGTTTTGGAAAAAAAAAAAACACACTTTTTTTTTTTATTAGAAAACCCGTGAAACCCCTCTACCAAGTTTCTGTTTAAGTCTCTATTTTTTTGTTTCGAAACGTTTCTGTTTAAGCCTCTGATCGCTCCGACAATTCAAAATCCCGTGTTCTAAAAAGAAGAGATCAAAATCCCTCTCCAGCGACCATATGGTTTTAGAGTTCAAGCATCACTATTTAAAACGTTTAGCCAAGGTGTCGTTAGGCTGCCGCTCTAAAAAAAAGATGATATCAGGTAGCAAATGCAGGGGTCCAACGTACAATCAAAATTTCAGCATCTCCAATCAACCAACGTAGAGTAGATTACACATTTTTGAGATGCTGTGATGTTTTTTTTTTTGACAAAGCTGGAGGGGCAAGGAGCCCCTACACTGATTTATTGAAAGCAAAAGTTTAGAACAAACCACAACTTTAAGGTCGATATTTTCTCTCTCTTTTCCTGATATTAAATGACATTATTAATTATAGTCTGAACAAAGAAAATGATGAGGTGATAGAAATAATGTACCGTTAATGTTTGCCTAATCAGTTGAAAATCGAACCCATCAGATATCCTGCGTCTTAAACCATGAACTCGAGTAAGATAAATAGGAGTATTGAGATACTGCAATTGTTCAAATATCATAATTAATAAAGATAAATGAGAACCACTTCCCACCAGAACAGTTAACAAGCTTTGTCCAAAATGTCTGTCGTTTTTCAGTTTTCGTGTCATAGGTTTGACTTCGATTTGTGCCAAATACGCATTACAATATTTGTATCTCCAAATATATTTATTAAAAAACTTGCATTGTTCCTGTGCCTTGCATGTTTCGTGTGCCTTGCATGTTTCACACGTGATCCATGCATTGTTCATGTGCCTTGCATGTTTCACATGTGACCCATGCTTACAACTCATGTTTATACAAGTTGAAACAACACATGTACGTATACGTTTTGTTGAAATATATACTAACATCTTACCTTCTTAATATTACTAATTGGAGGCTCCGCGAAGGTTCTTGTCACCACGCTACCTCACCTCCTCTTGTTGCCATTTTCTTATCGATCGCCGACCTCGGCCGCCGAAGCCGGCAAACTTTATTACTCATTTTGTTTAGATAGATCTTACCGTTTTCTTTGCATATGTGTTGGCATTATCTTTGAGTCCAATATAAGAGCAACTCCAACCGTTCCCCATTTGTGGTTTGGCAATTGCCCTTGTTTACCAACTCCCAAATCCAAATGCCAAGTCAAAAAGAGCCCATCTCCAACAGGTTGGCATAAATTCAGTTGTCAAACTCAAATCTAACTTATATACGGAACACGAGAGAAAAACAAAATTTTGTTTATGCCCTTCTACCTCTTGAAAACTTTCATCGGGAACCCCGAGACAAAAAAAAATTATGTTTATGCCCTTCCACCTCTTTCTACTACCTACGGATGCGCCGCGAATGCCAAACGTAAACGTAGTAGTGCGCGGCATAAATGCGTGTAGACAACCTCTTTTGCCAACCCCTAAATTGCCAAACCTAAATGCAAAACTGTTGGAAACTTTTTTTGAGATTTTTACCAAAATATAAGAATGTCAAACATAAATGGTAAACTGTTAAAAGTTTTTATAAGGAAAACAATAATAAATAATAATCAGAAAAAAGGCAATCTATGATCTTTGTTGTTTTTGTTACACACACATATGGATGGGACCCAGCACGTGGTAGCCGTGGGGATGATTTTCCACGGACGGACCAGCTCGTTGTTGTTGTTGTTGGCCTTTGGGGTCACGCATGGCATGGCGCGTACACGACGCATACGCATACAGTCACACAGATATGTCTGCCCTCTGCACTGGCGCACTGCCTCCCACTCGTGTCGGTTCTGTCTATTGTACACGCACGGACCATTATTAGCATTATTATTGACCTCTGACCTCTGGGATTAAATCGGATCCTCCAACAGCATGCCCGAAGAAAAAGGTGCAATTTTGAATATCAGTTAGATTAAGATTACATGCAGTTTTTAAACCCTGTACGAATCACTAATCAATGTACTTGATGATGTAACAGTGCCACCTGCTCTGTTTTACTACTACTATCATGGAGTAATCCAAACCTTGTTACTTTCATATCTGATTGTAGTCAATTCTTAATCTGAAAAAGTACTTTAATGATTTTTTTGTCGTTGTTGTTTTCATTCAAAATGATCTATATTGTTTACATGCTGATTTTGATGACACTTGTAGTTTGTAAAACTAATGGCTGTCTACCCTCCTGTTGCCTCATCCAGTCTTTTGCAGTTCGGCGACGATGAGTTCGGGCACATGCTGGTGAACATCCTGAAGCAGAACAACGTCACCTCTGAAGGCTGCCTCTTCGACGAACATCCTGAAGCAGAACAACGTCAACTCCGAAGGCTGCCTCTTCGACCAGCACGCGCGGGCAGCGCTAGCCTTCGCGACCCTCAAAAAATACCGGGCATGATCTCACTTTCTATCAACCTTTGTATTCCTCCAATATCTCAACTTTCTAAACCTTTTTTTATTCCTCCAACACAGCAACTTCTAGCTAATTAAACTTGTAGTTACTGATAGCAAATGACAGGAAGTACATAAAACACATACAACTTATTTGGGGAAGAAGCTAAGAACACAGCCAGCGCCAAATATGAGCCAATTCCTGTGCATAACTATGCTTCACTTTGGTTTCTTATATATATGAGGTGTTGACAATGACCTTTGCATGATCTACCTACCCATAGGCAACACATGAATCGTCCATTTACTAGCATGTGGAACATACATGTTATCATCGTTTAGTGGTGTTGTTTAATTCCTGGGGTTTTAAATTCAAATCCGATTTTCTGGAAATGAAGAACAACAAATATGATGATAAACTGGTAATGGTTTCTATATTTGTTTTTGGTCAGAAATTGTCAACAATATTATAGTGTTTTTTGCAAGTCTTTTGTAATATGAACCTGTATAGTTAGTAAATTCCATGTCTTTCATATTAGTTAAAAAGAAGAAGTAAATCATGTGTGATGACTTGACTTATGATAATCGCCAAGTTTATACAACAATGTTCGAAAACGACTTTTGTTAGCTTACTAGACGGTCAACTAAACAAAATTCTCTCATTTCTAAGTCTGGATAACCTTTACCAAGTATTTAATTAGACATAATGTATATCTATGTGCGTAGTTTTTTGCTACATGTATTTAGAAAATTATAATTTGAAATGAAGTATTAAAGATCGTGCCCACTAAAGTTCGAAGGGGGTGATTCTTCTAATAACCGTATTTGTTTTTTTTTTTTTTTTTTTTGAGAATTACACAAGACAACGCAGACGCTCACAACACGCACGCACACTCACCCCTATGAACACACGCGACGCAAACCCTACCCCTATGAGCACCTCCGAAGGATGGGCGTACCGCAGATCACGGAGATTCTCGAAGTCACCATAGGCGCCTCGCCGTCGACGGGAACGCCGCTACCACTTAATGCATAACGCCGGTAAATCCTTGGGAAAATCCCGGGAAAAGGTGCGAAAGCACCGGGATTTGAACCCTGGTGGGTAGCGCCCCACTGGACCGTCCTACCATTGGACTACAAGCCAATTCGCATAACCGTATTTGTTTACTTGCATTGTTCTTGTTCCTTGTGTGTTTCACATGTAACCCATGCTTACAACTCATGTTTATACAAGTTGAAACAACCCATGTACCTATAAGTTTTGTCGAAATATATACTAACATCTTATCTTCTTACTATTACTAAGTGGAGGCTCTAACGAAGGCTTCACGTTAAATCTCACCAAATACAATAGGAAAAAAGATAAATCATAGAAATTCTCACAACAATCAAAAACATTAAGCCATCCATCCGCAAGTCTCTAACAATAATAGCCATCAGATCGATTTCTTTTCAAAAGAAAAATTACCCATATTTTCCCTTATAAAAAAAGTAAAATAACCCCTAAGTCTATATGTAAATTACCCACCACACAAATTTACATGTATTCCATATATTAACTACGTCTAAATTGCACCCTAAAAATATCCTTCCTCTGATACCTCCTCTCACGGTCTCACCCTGTTGTCTGTGCATGGAATACTATTAACGTTGCCATGCGTCGCCGCCGCTTCGTCCTGCATATATCTGTTTCTCCCTCCACTCCAAAATGATTGTAAGTTGGTCTTGATACTGCTTTTTTCACGAATTTCAACATAATGTATATATCTATGTGCATAGGAAAAGCTACGTATTTATTAGAGAAGCTACAATTTGAAATGGAGTAGTATTAAAGATCGAATGGACTCTTCCAATTGTCTTTGTTTACTTGCATTGTTCTTGTGCCTTTCGTGTTCCACACAAAACCCATACTTACAACTCGTGTTCATATAAGAACAACTAACCCATGTACGACTATGATAATTCCAAGATATATTAATAGTTTCGTTGAAATATATACGTACTCCAGCTCGGCATGCAGGCCCGCCCGCCTCGTTTATTTTGCCAGATCTGATTTGTTTCCATCGATTCGAGCAACGAACTAATGAATCAATGATGTTTTGTCCAAACCAAACCACCTGCGGCTCTGCTGGATTTACTCGCAGTCAGCATGCAGAAGACAGATATCGATGCACGTGCACTATGCTTGCTGAAAACTCAAACAAAAGACGCCTGTAACGCCAGCTCAGCTCAGATGTCAATATCTTTTTTAAGCTAGGTTTAATTTGTCCTAAATCGGATATTACAAATCTAATGATTATTTTTTAAAAAAAAATCGATGTAGGTCAATTACCATGTGAACTTTAATTATGTTCCCACCCCCAAAATATTACTAAAAATAAAAACCGGGGACACACTACTAGAAGATTGGTAATATAAAGTTGTACGTGAACATAATACGGTAACACGTCCCAACACACATTTGGAACTTTGCATGTATGCATGAGCCGCGCTACGTCCGTTCTGTGGTTTCTTTTACCGTACCGGGAAGGAAAAAACAAAAAGCGTCCTCCGTGAGGGAAAGATGAGGAGGGGATATAGGCGAGTGGATAAAAAAAAATCTACTGTGCTCGTTTTGCGGAGAAGATATGGAATTTGGGATAGGATCGGATAGGATTACAACGGATCCGAGTTGAATATATAGTTAATTATTTTTTCCAGGCACAGTGGATCCTGTATTTTTTACTAGGAATTCAGGTGTAATTATAATCGGATAAACACGGTAATCCTAATCTGATCCCGTCGGTGAACTCTCCTCCGTTATAAAACCCGGCCCTCTCTCCGTCCTCCACCGCAACAGATCACAATCGCCTCAGCACACCTCTGCCAAGTTCGCTCTCGTGCGTTTTCTCGCGTGTAGCATTGCAGAAGCAGCAGACGATCGAGCGATCTCTTTCACGTTCGCGTCGTCCACCACACCTCGCAGCAAGCATTGCAATGGCGCCTCTAGGAGACGGCGGAGCTGCGCCGGCGGCGGCCGACAACAACAACCTGGTGGTGTCGTTCGGCGAGATGCTGATCGATTTCGTCCCTGACGTGGCCGGGCTGTCGTTGGCCGAGTCCGGAGGGTTCGTCAAGGCACCCGGCGGCGCCCCAGCCAACGCGTCGCCTGCGCCGTCGCCAAACTCGGTGGATCCTCCGCCTTCCTCGGCAAGGTACGTCCTCCCGTTCCCGTCCCGTCGATTTCCTTGCTAGCTAGCTAGTCGTGTTATAACTTATAGCGCGCACCAGCAGCGCCTTAGTCGTACGGAGTGGCGGGGACAGAAGACTCGTTTGTTCTTGTCGCCGCGTGACCCTCACCACATTGCAACATTTTCCTATCGCCAACGGGCAGCCAAAGCCGGCTAACTTTTTTTTTTGTTTAGTAGATCTAAATTAACGTTTTCTATGTGTGAAGTCATTTGGTTAGAATTGTTTGGGAAGGTTATTTCTTTATAAGGAAGAACAATCTAAGATTTTTGTTTCTTTCTTTATACACATGGGATGTCTAAGATTTTTGTTTCTTTCTTTATACACATGGGATGTTAATGGGACCCAACACGTGGTACGTAGTGACCCAGCTCGTTGTTGTCGTCGTCGTTGGCCTTTGGAGTCACGCATACGCATACGCATACACACAGAGATCTCTACACTGCCTCCCACTCGTTGTCGTGTATCCCTGATGTAATTGTCCCTCCTGCAATGTTATACAGTACTAACATGCACCAAGCCAAAAAACTTACATCTTCTCTGTTCCTAATCTAGTAATCTCAATCTGCATCATACTTCTTCCTTTTTTAAAAATCCTTTTACTCAACTGTAATTGTTTGCTGCCACTGATGACGCTGTAAACTAACTAACGTGTGCCTTGCAGTTCGGCGACGACGAGTTCGGGCACATGCTTGTGAACATCTTGAAGGAAAACAACGTGAACTCCGAAGGCTGTCTCTTCGACCAGCATGCGCGAACAGCCCTAGCCTTCGTGACCCTGAAGAAGAACGGTGAACGTGAGTTCATGTTCTACCGGAACCCGAGCGCGGACATGCTGCTCACAGAGGCCGAGCTGAACCTGGACCTGATCCGACGCGCCAAGATCTTCCACTACGGCAGCATCTCGCTCATAACGGAGCCTGTCCGGACGGCGCACCTCGCCGCCATGCGCGCTGCCAAGGCCGCCGGGATTCTGTGCTCCTATGACCCTAATGTTCGTCTACCGCTCTGGCCGTCCCCTGATGCTGCGAGGGAGGGGATAATGAGTATCTGGAAGGAGGCGGATTTCATTAAGGTCAGCGATGATGAGGTCGCGTTCTTGACGAATGGGGATGCCGACGATGAGAAGAATGTGCTCTCTCTTTGGTTTGATGGGCTTAAGCTCCTCATTGTTACCGATGGAGAGAAGGGCTGCAGATATTTCACCAAGGTTTGATGGTTGAACTCTTATTGTTTTTGTCTTTGGTCTTTCTGATGATGACTCTTATTGTTTTTGTCTTTCGTCTTTCTGATGATGATCTAAGGAATGCTTACTGACTGACATTGTCCACCTTTCAGCGCTTCAAGGGCAGCGTGTCCGGTTTCAAGGTGGACACCATTGACACCACCGGCGCCGGTGACGCCTTCGTCGGCTCCCTGCTCGTCAACGTCGCCAAGGACGAGTCCATTTTCCATGTAAGACACACACGTGCATCTTGATTATCTGCTTTTTCACCACTCACAAATGTCATCAAGAACATGCTGTTGATCAAACATGTGCTGTTTTTTATTCAGAACGAGGAGAAGCTCCGTGGGGCGCTTAAGTTCTCCAACGCCTGCGGCGCCATCTGCACTACCAAGAAGGGCGCCATCCCGGCGCTACCCACGGTGGCCACCGCCCAGGAACTCATCGCCAAGGCCAACTAGACGCGCGCACACGGCACGGCCGCAGCTCCACCATGTCGCTTTTGAATTCAATAGGGAGAATTGTTAGTGTCCGTGTGTTGGGTTAATTTTGTTAGAGTTCTCAGTGTTTGGCTTAATTAATTTAGCTTGTGTAGTGTGTGTGTGAGACGTTTTTCGCCCCTGGCCATTAATTAAAATGTTGGCAGTTGGCATGGTAATTTCCTTTTGATTTAGCTTTGATCATCAGTTTGGTTTTCAACATGGTGTCATGTGATTGAGATGGTTGTCTTGTGATTCAGAAGGTAATGTAATGTGATGCCTACAACTTATCAGAATTTTCAATCAACGCCTTCATCAGATGGAAACGTACGATTGTGTAATGTCTATATTCCATTGATCAGTAGTAAGCATCCACCGTTTTAAAAGATGGGAACCATATGATCAGCGTATGACTCTAATTTGCAAGTATATCCGTTTTAAAAGATGGGAACCATATGATCAGCGTATGACTCTAATTTGCAAGTATATTGTTCACTTTGGCTGCAAACATGGTTTAGTTTTAATGGTGATGCCTTTGCAACTTATCAGAGTACGATTGTGTAATGTCTTGTTCACCTTGCCTGCGATGATAAATAGTTTTAATGAAAAACCACAAAAGTATCTCAGTACAGATGGATTCAGTTTTTCTGGACACCTACTAAAATGTCTCAATGGTCATTTTTCCGGAAAACCCACCATCTTTTTTTTCAGAAAACCCGCAGAAATCTCTACCAAGTTTCTGTTTAAGTCTCTTACTGCTCAAAAAGTTCAAAATCCCCTGTTCCAAAAAGAAGATAAAAAAATCCTCTCTCCAGCGACCATATGGTTTTAGAGTTCAACCATCACTATTTAAAACGTGTAGAGCCAAGGTGTCGTTAGGCTGCCGCTCTAAAAGATGTTAGCCTATCATATACTATCAGGTAGCAAATGCAGGGGTCCAAAGTACAATCAAAATTTCAGCATCTCCAATCAGTCAAAGTAGAGTAGATTACACATTTTGAGATGCTGTGATGTTTCACCAGCACTGCGTAGGATTGAAAAACTCAGAACATATTTTAAGGATATTTTCTTTTGTTTTCTGATATTATATGACATTATTAATTATAGTCAGAACAAAGAAAATGTGTAAACGATGAGGTGATAGAAATAATGTAGCGTTAATGTCTGCCTAATCAGTTGAAATCGAATCCATCAGAAATCCTCCGTCTTAAACCATGAACTCGAGTAAGTTAAATATTGAGATACTGCAATTATGTTCATAGATCATAAACCATAATCTTCTCCATTGCCTAGTCAAGGCTTCGTTCTTCCCGGGGCTAGAGATGGTTGCTGAGAATCATTTTTTATTCGAAAGCGGGACTTCACCCGTACTGCATTAAGAGAAAAAAAGGCAAAAATAGACCGGAGCACCCGATACTGAGAGGGGCTCGACAAGTAATCCAAGGATTACCAACGGAGCCCCGACACACGAAACAAACAAACAGCAGCAAGAATACATGGGGAGGGAGAAAGAGGACACAACACCAATTTCCTAACCAACTAGACCTCGGCACTCCAACAGCAACCAGGAAGTCGCGGTGAGCCGGGCGAGATAATCGGCACTCCAACAGTGGCCAGGAAGACACTGTGAGCCGAGCAAGAAAACCATCGACACTCCAACAGCGACCAGGAAGCCGCTGTGAGCCGAGAAAGGGACCGCGACGACAATGTCAACTGAGACAAGACAAACCTAAGCGAAGGGAAAAGAAACGCAAGCAGGTCAAGTACGAGAGGACCGACTCCAACGAGCGGTGCGGAGGAACTATAGTAGTGCTCAAGTGTAGCCTTCGGGGGAAGGGTCTCGACGTCCGCGAACGCCGACAACGCAAGAGGGAGCACCAAAAGGTCTTTCGACCCAGCCTTTCGCAAGAAGAGCCGCAACTCCACGATGACGCCTCTAAGAAGATCAAAGGCACAGTCGTGCCAATGTTGCTTGCTCCAAAGCAATGCCTCCGGAAGGAGACGACACGACACCAAAACGACGTCATTGCTTGTCCAGAGCTGGACGGGGCTTTCACCGGAACCAAGCGTGGGTAGCATGCACCCTTCTTCGTAACGCCTTGTCTTTGGTGAGTTGGCCTAGCATACCTGCGGGGCGCCACCACGTAGCCGCAGTCACACCCCTGGCCGTTGCCGCGAAAGACGCGGGGCAAGACAGCCACCTTGGCCCAGCCACCACAAAGAAGACCGCCACCGTAGCACAAACGAACGGGAAAAAGAAGAATGTCGGTCGCGCCGACGCCCGCCCGACCCACGAACGACCGCCGGCCGCCGGCAGCCCCATAGCCATCACGCCTAGCACGCCGTCACATGCCGCCGCACACCGCTGGCGCAGCGAGCCCGGGCCGCGCCATGCCCGTAGCCGCGCCGCCGTAGCAGCGGCGCGGGGCCCACGCCGGCCGGCGGCCGCCGGGAGCTAGGAGGGCTGCCGCCGCCCGTGCCGGGGTGGAGGATCCGCATCCGGGGCCGGATCCGTCAACGGGGCCGCCGGAACCCTAGAGGGGGCCGCGAACGCCCAGCCCCGGGGAGCGCGGATCCGACCTAGGAGAGCCCGGATCCGGCCCGCGTGGGTGGAACCCAGCCGGAGGGCCGGCCGGAACACGCCGGAGCTCGGAGGGAGGGGTTGGGGGAGGGGGGGAGAGAGGGAGGGCGCGAAGGAAGGATGGGAGCGGGGGGGCCTTTTGAGCTCCCCCGCGGCGGCCGCCGCCGCCGACGTGGAGGCGGGCTGGCTGTGGCGGCCGAGCCGGCGTGGTGGAGGGGAGGGGTTGGGCGGCGAGCATGGTGCCCTCGGTCGCCCCGTGGGGGAGACGACGCGAGGGGAGCGAGGAAAATCTGCTGCCAAGCAATTGTGGTTGCTGAGAATCGAGAGGCTAAGGTAAGCGCCTCCACTTCTTGCGGACATGGAATCGAATAATCGAAATATGAATCTATCTCCTTCCCACACTGGATTGAAACCTCACTCCTCGTCCTTATTCTTTATACGTCTTAAGATGGTACATTAATAAATTTTTATTTATTTTGTTTTCGGTTACGTAACAACGCACGAAAAAAAGGGTATTTATTCCGTCCACATCAAACTAGTGCAGAATTGTTCTTCAATTTCTTCTTGCACTAAAATAAGGGGGAAATGTCTCTAACCATCTCCACGTTTTTAATTTTTTGGATAAAATTTTATTTTAGTTAGTGCGTCTGAATACTACTATTCTGTTGTGGCCAGTTTATTTGTACTGTAGTACACTGTTAGGCAACCATCCTATAGTTTTTTTTTTTTCTGAAGTGGCTAGTATAAATAAATAAATGTAGTTCAGTGTGATCGATGAGCAACTAACTGACAGCAGGAGCGCCGACGGTATTTGTTGATGGTTTCGTCTAAACCACTACTGCTAATTAATCATAGGGAGGAGTAATCAAAATGTCAGCAGCAGCAGTAGCGTCCACTTTGCTTGCAAACTCAAACAACGGCCACAGTGCCAGCTCAGCCCAGACCACCTGGCCTAGATCTCGATGCCTGCAAACTACGGCCCTGTTTAGAGCCCCAATTTCTTTCCAAATTTCACTACGCAAAAAGAAGATTCTCCATCACATCAAAATTAAAATAATTACACAGTTTAGATGTACATCGCGAGACGATTCTTTTTAAGCCTAGTTACGTCATGGTAGGATAATATTTACCACTAACAAACGAAACGCGTCTACGATTAATGCGATGTGACATCCGTCCAAAATTTTACACCAAATTTAGTGATCTAAACACACCCTACAACAAAACGCTGTAACAAGAACCGTACTGGTGGTACAGTAGCTTTGGTTGGCAGCATATATACGTACATGCAAAAACCACATGCAAGCCTGGCTGTACTGTATAGTACGTACGTATGTACAGCGAGCTGTTAATTTATTTCGTTATTAAACATTGATCATCGAGTACACACAGGCTCGGATCTACTGTGTACACGCCACGCACGGGCCAATTTTTAGTTGTAAGCAAGTTCAAGAACATTTTTAAGACAGATATTGGTAAACTGCTCGTACTAGACATTAAAAAACATTGCTTATGTCACGTAAGATATTTGACGTGGTGTCACTAGTTTTTGAGGAAAAACTAAAAATCACCCATGGAAAAACAACTGGTTTCACTAGTTTTTGAGGAAAAACTGGCTTCACTAGTTGCCAGGCAAAACATTTTTTTTCTGATTTAAGTATTTAAATCGGTCTACAACATATGGCCCTGTTTGGCACCATTTTTCTAATTTAAGTAGGTAAATCCAAGTGCTAAATTGTAGCACTTCACATCACTTTTTTTAGCACCAGGATCCAAACAGAAGTGATAAAAGTGTCCTAAAGCCTATAATATCAGCTAAAAACTTTAGCACCAAAAGAGGCCCTACAAAATTTTAATCTTTAATGTTAAATTTTAGCATATGACAATGCACCCAAAATTAAGGGGATGTAGAGGACAACTTTTTTTTTCTAGAAACACAAAAACTCTAAAAAAATTAAACATCCACATGACAGACCCCAATTTTTTGCCTTCAATCGTGGACGGATTGTGATTTATTGTATCAAAAAGTTTGTGCCTCACCTCATGATGGAGTGGAAATGGATTGGAATTACGAATTGACAGGCACCATCTCAAAACTGTACGTCCTGGTGCGTTTGCTAATGACAGCCACTTGGAACGGAACCCGGTTCCAGGGAATCAAGAAGCTTAATTAGTCTACTAGGGATGATGAAAGCAGACATGTGGAACATACATACATGTTATCATCGTTTAGTGGTGCTTCTTTAATTTTTGTGGTTTTAGATTCTAATAATGTGTTATCTTCTGGAAATGAAGAACCACAAATATGATGATAAAGTGGTAATGGTTTCTATATTTGTTTTTTGTCAGAAAATGCCAACCACTTATACTTTTTTTTTGCAAGTCTTTTTTTGTTGTATGAACCTATCTAAGGTTTACATGCCCAACCCTTCGAGGTTGATGGCATATCGATGTTTGATTCTATAGGTTTTCGTACCCTATAGAACTTAGCTAGCTCTTTTGGTCTTCTGTTCTCTGTCCTGGTCAGTTGCTAGCAATTATATTTCCGTTTTATAATGAAAATGAGGTTATCTTGGTTCAAAAAAAACAAATCTATGGTTTACATGTATGAGTGAACTTGTATAGGTAGTAAATTCCATGTCTTTTATATTAGTTAAAGAGGAGAAGTAATTTGATGATCTGAGTTATGATAATCACCAAGTTTATACAACAATGTTCAAAAACAATTTTATTAGCTTACTAGACGGTCAAATAAACAAAATTGTCTCAGTTCCAAGTTATAAGTCGTTTTGGATAACTTTTATCAGGTATTTAATTAGATATAATGTAGATCTATGTGCGTAGATTTTTGCTACGTGCATTTAGAACATTATAATTTGAAATGAAGTATTAAAGACCATGCCCATTAAAGTTCGAAGGGGATTCTTCTAATAACCGTATTTGTTTACTTGCATTGTTAGTGCCTTAATTCCGTGTTCTACACGTGACCCATACTTACAACTCATGATTAATTATACAAGTTCAAACAATCCATGTACGTATACGTATAAGTTTCGTTGAAATATACACTAACATACATGTACGTTTGCTAGTAAATAGAATTGTCCTTGTCTCCTCCACGTGTTTTCTTGGTTGCGAGCAGTGGCAGCTGATGACACGCCCCGCCTCATTCGTTTTGCTATAGATCTGATTTTGTTTTCCTCGAATCGATATTAGAGAAGCTAAAACAATTTCCATAAAAATAAATAAATAAATAAATAAATAAAACAAACTATAGTACAAAGTGTTCAAGATTCGAGAGCAACGAACAAACAGGCTCTTTTTTTAAAAAAAAAAAAAAAGGGCATGACGAGAGGCGCCGACGGTATTGCATTGGTCAATGATGATGGTTTGTCCAAACCGCCTCTAGTTGGCAGCAGATCATATCGATGAACGTGCATGCACTTTGCTTGCTGCAAACTCAAACAAAGACGCCCTCCAGCTCAGCTCAGATCTCCGTATCTTTTTAGCAAGGTTTGTCCTAAATCAAATATGACAAGATTCAATTAATAATACAGATTTATGACTGGGTGCTGTATCTAAGGAGATGGTGAAGGCAGAGGCGTGTTGCTAGATCTGGCAGAGGCGTGCTGCTAGATCTGAAAGAGAATATCTAGGTTCAAAAGCAAAGCGGCGACGAGATAAGTTGAACATCCCTGACAAGTTTAAGTGAAAAAATGTGGAGTTGCATGAAGCGGCGACAAGATAAGTTGAACATCCTTGATAAGTTTAAGTGAAAAATGTGGAGTTGCATGCATCAAACATCACATTATATTCCGATCACACTAAGGCCATGTTCAAAACCCAATTGATGTCGAAGCTTAAGTTAAAAAAGAAAATATCCACCACGCATGCCAACATTTTATTAATGCCCCGGGACGAAAAAAACCATGTTCTTCTCTCTCAAACACACACAGCAAAGCTAACTAACATTTCTCCCTAATGATGAATTCAAATCGAGGACGTCCATGTCGAGGGGCGAGAGCGACCCGCAGGTGGAGTTGCGGCCGTGCCGTGGGCATGTGTGCATGCATCTAGTTGGCTTTGGCGATGAATTCCTGAGCGGTGGCGACCGTGCAGGCAGCGCAGGGATGGCACCCTTGTTGGTGGTGCACATGGCGCCGCAGGCGTTGGAGAACTTTAGCGTCTCACGGAGCTTCTCCTCGTTCTGAACAAAAAAACAGCACGTACGTGTTTGATCAGCAGCACTTTCTTAATGACAATCGTGAGTGGTGAAAGCAGCAGACAATTAAGATGCAGATGTGTGTCTTACATGGAAAATGGAGTCGTCCTTGGTAATGTTGACGAGCAGGGATCCAACAAAGACGTCACCAGCGCCGCTGGTGTCGATGGTGTCCACCTTGAAGCCGGGCATGCTCCTCTTAAAGTCCTAAAAGCATTGGTGGAATGTCAGTCAGCATTACTTTCAAAGATTGTTCATCGATCTCATCCTCCAAAAAACAATCAGATGAGAAACAAAAACAACATAAATACAAGAGTTGAACCAACCAACTTTTGTGAAGTATCTGCAGCCCTTGTCTCCATCTGTAACAATAAAAAGCTTATGCCCCTCAAATCAAAGCCAGAACACATCCTTCTCATCGCCTCATCATCACTAACCTTAATAAAATCCGTCTCCTTCCAAATACTCAGAATCCCCCTCTCTCGCAGCATGAGGCGAACATTAGCGTCATAGGAGCAAAGGATGTCAACAGACTTACAAATCATGACAATAACAATTGTTATTGCCCTTTTAGATCTGCCTACCAACTAGCTTCCAATTTCTGTCAACCTTTGTATTCCTCCAACATCTCAACTTTCTAAACCTTTGTATTTCTCCAACACCTCAACTTCCTAGCTAATCTGAAACCTGTAATTACTGATAGCAAATGACGCGAAGTACATAAAACACATATAACTTATTTGGAAAAAAGGCTAAGAACATAGCTAGCGCCAAATATGACCCATTTGTTGTGCATAACTATGCTTCACTCTGGTTGCTTATATACATATACGAGCCAATTCAACATATGACAACTCCTATATGAGCGGTTGACAACGACCTTTGCATGATCTACCTACTCATAGGCAACACATGAATCCTTCACTTTACTAGCATACACTTCGCGCACACGAAGACCGCCTGCATAAGCATTTGATGTGTTGATACACCACTGTCAGTTAACTTAGATTAATTAATTCCCCTGTTATACTCCCTTCGTCCCCTTAAAATATGTAATTCTCGCTTTCCGAGAAATCAATATTTTCAAACTGCCGGCAATATATTAAAATATATAAATATTTATACTAAATTTATTTAAATATATAAATATGTATACTAAATTCGAGTAATTAGTATCATCGAAATAATCTTTAAGTCTAGTTTTTTAATAAATTTATTTAAAGATATAAATATTACATTTATTTTCTACAAGTATAGTTAAAGTTGAGAAAGTTTAACTAACACGCTTCGTATAGTTACATGTTTAACGGAGAGAGTAATAATGTCAGTCGAGCGGTCCTCTCAAGTCGTTGATTACAAGTCGACTCCAGGCAACCCTTCCGTTTTGCGGCCTGCAGCTGCACGCCTCGCTCGGCTGTGCGACGTGAGTGAAGTGCGGTGCCTGGAGTGGCAGACAACATTGTCAGTATGGCCCTGAACACTATGGGTGTGTTTAGTTCCCAGAATTTTGCACCAAAATTCCTACGGCTGTGTTTAGTTCCTGAAACTGAAAATACAAACTTACTACTCACCTATCACATCAAATCTTTTTGCCTCATGTAGGGAGCACTAAATGTAGGTAAATAAAAAAAACTAATTACATAATTTTGATGTACACGACGAGACGATTCTTTCGAGCCTAGTTACGCCATGGTAGGATAATGTTTACCACAAACAAACGAAACGTCTTACACTTACTTTTTGATTGAACAGTGTTTTTCCCACCTTTTCCCACCAACTAAACACAGTTTACATTTCATCACATCCCATCACATCGAAGCATTAAATACATCAAAACACACATGTTCGAAAGTATAAAATGTAGGTAAAAAAATAAACTAATTGCACGAGTTTAGATGTACATTGCGAGGCGATTCTTTTGAGCTTAGTCACGGTATGGTAGGATAATATTTACCACTAACAAACGAAACGTTTACGATTGTACGACGTGACACGCTACAGAATTTTGGCACCAAATTTTGGCATCTAAACACAGCCATATATGTTTAGAGGCCCAAATTTTGGGCAAAATTTTACATGCATGTCACATCGCACACTATAGCACGTTTTCGCTTGTTTGTGGTAAATATTATCCTACCATGGGGTAACTAGACTCAAAAGAATCGTCTCGCAATGTACATCTAAATTGTGTAATTAGTTTATTTTTTTGCCTACATTTGCATCCCGGACATGTATATCTTTGGTGCATTTATTATTTTGATATGATGAGATGTGATGGGAGTACAGAAATTTTGGAGAGAGCGGGGGCTCTAAACACACCGGCGCGGAACATAGAAGAAGAAGCTTGTCTATTAGGGATGATGAAAACAGACTTGTGGAACATACATGTT
Source organism: Hyparrhenia diplandra (assembly GCA_015847255.1). Classification (NCBI taxonomy): domain Eukaryota; kingdom Viridiplantae; phylum Streptophyta; class Magnoliopsida; order Poales; family Poaceae; genus Hyparrhenia; species Hyparrhenia diplandra. The sequence goes on from JADLZK010011042.1 coordinate 107,453, forward strand.
ATTATCATCGTTTAGTGGTGCTCGTTTAATTTCTGTGGTTTTAAATTCAAATCTGTTCTTCTGGAAATGAAGAACGACAAATCACTTTGTACTATAATGATAAACTGGTAATGGTCAGAAATTGCAAACAATATTATACCTTTTTTTTTTTTTTGCAAGTCTTCTGTTATATGAACCTATATAGGTAGTAAATTCCATGTCTTTTTATATTAGTTAAAGAGAAGAAGCAAATCATGTTTGATGACCTGACCTATGACAATCGCCAAGTTTATATAACAATGTTCGGACTAGGTATTTGATTAGACATAATGTATATCTATGTGCGTTTCTACGTGTATTTAGAAAATTATAATTTGAAATGAAGTATTGAAGATTAAATAAGATAAAACAATTTCCATCAAAAATTAAATAAAGCAAATATAGTACAAAGTGATCGAGAGAGCAACAAACCAACCGCCCTCAGGGTGTTTTGGCGCCAACGGTATTGTCCAAACAACGTGCACTTAGCTTGCTGCAAACTCAAACAAAGACGACCAGATCTCCGTATCCTTTTAACTAGGTTTCTTCTAAATCAAATATGACAAGATTCAATTAATAGCGATTAAATTTAAAAACCTATGTATAGTTTAATAACCTGTGAACTATATGTATATTGCAAATTATTACTAAAAATCTATGTAGTTTATGACTGGGTGCCACGACACTGCTGTAGGAGATGGTGAAGGCAGGCAGAGGCGTGCTGCTACATCTGAAAGAGAGGATCTTGGTTCAAAACCGCTATACCTTGCCCGATAAGTTTAAGTGAACTGTAGAGTTGCCCGATAAGTTTAAATGAACTGTAGAGTTGCATGCATCAAAGGCATCCAATTACATTCCAATCACACGACGCCACCTTGAAAACACAATGATCAAAGCTAGTAAGTCAGAAAAAAAAACCCACCACGCATGCCAACATTTTATTAATGCCCCGGGACGAAAATAAAACATGTTCTTCTCTCTCAAAACACACACAGCAAAGCTAAATTAATTAACCCACCAAAAGGTGGGACGGACACTAACATTTCCTAATGATGAATTCAAATCGAGGACATGTCGAGGGGCAAAAGCCGACGTGCAGGTGGAGCTGCGGCCGTGCCGTGGGCATGCTTGAGTGCATCTAGTTCGCCTTGGCGATGAGTTCCTGCGCCATGGCGACCGTGGGCAACGCCGGGATAGCGCCCTTCTTGGTGGTGCAGATGGCGCCGCAGGCGTTGGAGAACTTGAGTGCCTCGCGAAGTTTCTCCTCGTTCTGAACAAAAACAGCACATACATGTTTGATCAGCAATACGTTCTTGACGACATTTGTGAGTGGTGAAAGCAGCAGATAATAATTATGTTTGATCAGCAATACGTTCTTGACGACATTTGTGAGTGGTGAAAGCAGCAGATAATAATTAAGATGCAGATGTGTGTCTTACATGGAAAATGGAGTCATCCTTGGCAACATTGACGAGGAGGGAGCCGACGAAGGCGTCACCGGCGCCGGTGGTGTCGATGGTGTCCACCTTGAAGCCAGACACGCTGCCCTTGAAATCCTGAAAGCATGGGTACATTGGTGGACATTGTATGTCATTCATCTCATCCTCCAAAGAACAATCAAATCACACTGTATAAATAAAAGAGTTGAACCAACCAACCTTGGTAAAATATCTGCATCCCTTATCTCCATCGGTAACAATAAGCAGCTTGAGCCCGTCAAACCAGAGCGAGAGCACATTCTTCTCATCATTGGCATCCCCATTCGTCAGGAACGCCACTTCATCATCGCTGACCTTAATAAAATCCGCCTCCTTCCAGATGCTCAAAATCCCCTCCCTCGCAGCATCTTCGGACGGCCAGAGCGGGAGCCGAACATTAGGGTCATAGGAGCAGAGGATGCCGGCGGCCTTGGCAGCACGCATGGCGGCGAGGTGGGCCGTCCGGACGGGCTCCGTGATGAGCGAGATGGAGCCGTAGTGGAAGATCTTGGCGCGCCGGATCAGGTCCAGGTTCAGCTCGGCCTCTGTGAGAAGCATGTCCGCGCTCGGGTTGCGGTAGAACATGAACTCGCGCTCCCCGTTCTTCTTGAGGGTGACGAAGGCCAGCGCCGTCCGCGCGTGCTGGTCGAAAAGGCAGCCTTCTGAGTTGACGTTATTCTCCTTGAGAATGTTCACGAGCATGTGCCCGAACTCGTCGTCGCCGAACTGCAAGGCAGGCATTAGTGTCATCAGTACAGTAGCAGCAAACAATACAGTTGAGTCGAAGGATTAACAAAAAAAAGTAAAGTATTGTGCATTGTGCAGATTAGGAACGGAGATGATGTAAGTTTTTGGCTTGGTCCATTGTAGTATAATGGAGCAGGTGGGACAAGTATATCTGAATAGAGCAGGTGGGTCAGTTACATCACGTACGTACATTGCTTAGTGATTCAGTAAAGAAAGCAAAGGTAAGTTTTTTTTAATTTAATAGTATACTTAGTGATTCAGTAAAGAAAGCAAAGGTAAGTTTTTTAAATTTAATAGTATAATGTATGAAACATAAACTTAACTGATTAAACAATTAGTATTACAGAGGATCCGATTCCGAAGGTGACCCAGCTGCCAAACGGGTGCCAGATCCGAGTCAGCCGGGTCCCGCATGCAAACGAACGGCGGACAGTGACACATCGTAATCCCAAAGGTCAATAATAATAATGGTCCGTGCGTGTGCAGTAGAGAGAACACGACACCAGTAGGAGGCCATAGTGCAGAGATCTGTGTGTGTGTGTTTCGTCGTGTACGACGCACCCATGCGTGGCCAACGACAACAACAACGAGCTGGCCTCTGTAGGCCTGGTCCGTCCGTGGAAACCATGTAGATTGCTTAGTGATTCAGTTAATAAGCAATAAAGTAAAAAACAAGGTTTGATAATGTTATGTAATCTAACTGATTAAACAATTAAATTAAACAATAAAACTTTGTATGGGTGCTGTTTTAGTTGGAGGATCCGATTCCGAAGGCGACTCCAACTGCCAAGCGGGTGTCAGATCCGAGTCAGCCGGGCCCCACGGAACGCAGTGACACGTCGTAATCCCAAAGGTCAGAGAGGTCAATAATAACGTTAATAAAATAATGGCTGGTGCGTGTGCAGTACTACCAGTGGCAGGCAGGAGTGTGTATGCGTATGCACCCAGCGTGACCCCCCCTCCTTCCAAAAGGCCAAGGACAAGGAACGAGCTGGCCTAGTAGGCCTGGTCCGTCCGTGAAAAACCATGCCCACGGCAGCTGGGTCCCATTCCCATCCCATTGGGTATAAAGAAAGAAACAAAAATCTTAGATTGTTCCTCCTTATAAAGAAACCACCTTTCCAAACTTTTCTAAGCACGACGATTTTAATAAGAATATATATGAATAAAGTTAGCCGGCTTCGTTGGCCGCCGTCGGCGATCGATAAGAAAATGGCAACAAGAAAGAAGAGGGTGAGGTCAGGCGGCGACGAGAACAAACGAGTCCTTTGTCTCCTCCTCCCTCCGGCGCCCCACCCACCCACTCCCTTCCAACGAACAGCTCCACTCCACTATAGTGGCATCCGTCGAATGACAAGGCACAGCTACCTCCAACGATTTTAATTAATTTGCCGCCCAAGAAATACACTACACGCATCGGCATCGGTCAAATTAAGAAACTGAAAAAATAGCAATAAAAATCATGCCATCCCAACTAAGTATGGCAACGCAGCAGCAGGTCAACGCCGGCGGTCAGGAGGATCCGCAGCCGGCGGCGCATTGCCGGCCAGGGCTTCAGATCTGAGTCGAGATCACACACTACACCACCAGATCCGCCAGACGCGGCACCTAATAAAACTACTAAAAGCTGCCATGGCCGGAGCCGGACCGGATCTAGATGATCGACGCGGTCGACGGAGCAGAAAGGTACCTCAGACGTCCATACGACTATGTGCTATAACACGACTGCAAAGCAAATCGACGGGACGGGACGTACCTTGCCGAGGAAGGCGGATGATCCACCGAGCTTGGCGATGGCGCAGGCGACGTTGGCGGGGGCGCCACCGGGAGCCTTGACGAACCCGCCGGACTCGGCCAGCGACACCCCGGCCACGTCGGGGACGAAGTCGATCAGCATCTCGCCGAACGACACGACGAGGTTGTTCAACGCCGGTGCAGCTCCGCCGTCTCCTAGGGGCGCCATTGCTCCGCTGCTTGGTGGTGGGAGGTGGTTGACGACGAACGCGAAAGAGACCGCTCGTCGGCTGCTGCAGTGGTGCACGCGAGAAAACAAAACGCACGAGAGGCGAACTTGGGAGGACGGAGGGAGGGAGAGGTGCCTGGTTTTATAACGGAGGGGAGTTCGCCGACGGGGAGAGATTAGGATTAGGATTAATGTCATTATCCGATACCAATAAAATTAGATAATACCTCGTGTAAATATAATAAATCCTACTTGGAGTAGTAGACAGTAATAAATTCCGATATACTGCTGGTGGGGCCTCTTTGTTGGTCAGTGCGTTCGGTGGTGCAGGGCCCACCGGTCGGTGGGCTCAGATATAGGAGGCCCAACCTTTATTTTCTATTCCTAATTTCCTATCTTTCTCCTGAAAACACGCGCAGTAAATTGTTTACCCGATCCAATCCAATCCATCCCCTATAATTATCTCCTCCTTATCCTTTTCCATCTTTTCTTCACGCACGCGTTTTTTCCCCTTTTTTTCACAATATAATAAATAATATTAATAACTTGTAAAAGAAGAAGCAATAAACGGAACGGAACACCGTTGGAGCGCGCGTACTACTCGGGCCTACCTTCCTTCCTTTCTTTATTTCATTCTTGTGCGTTATTTTAGCCGTGCATGCACATAAATACGTTCAATTAATTATTAAATCTAGTATTATTATTATTTGATTGTTGAGCACAAACCTAAAAAAACAATGGATGTGGAGATCTGAGCTGAGCTGGCGCGTCTTTGTTTGGGATTGCAGCAAGCAAAGATGGAGCACGTGCAACGATATGTATCAACTATCAAAGTGCCTGCAGAGCTGCGAACCAGGCGGGCCTGAGCTGCGCTTCTCACCACCAAGAAAACATGTGGAGGAGATGACGACATTTTTGTTTACTAGCAATATATGTATAGTATATTTCAACGAAACTATAATTTTTTTTAGATGGAACTAATTAAAATGTCTTGGAATGTCGCATGGGTTAGTTGTTCTTATATGAACACGAGTTGTAAGAATGGGCCACGTGTGCAACACGAAACGTACAAGAACAATGCAAAGTCATTAAACAAAGGCAGTTGGAAGAATCCATTCGATCTTTACAATGATCTTTAATACTCCATTTTTAATTGTAGCTTTTCTAGTAAATATGTTCTACGCACATAGATATATATCATACATACATTCTATTTACATACAAGTTAAAAGCTACTATCAAGAACAACTTATAAACAATTTGGGACGGAGGGAGAAACAGATATAGATAACACGAGATATAGCAATTTCACGGTCCGGCCAGTAAGCTAGCAAAGTTGTTTTGGAACATCGTTTCATAAACATGGAGAATCATAATTATGTCAGGCCTTCATGCATGCTTTGGTTCTTCTTTTTTTATCGGGAAATCATAATGAGGTCAGGTCTTCAATCATGCTTTTACTTCTTCTTTTCAACTAACAAAAACATGATTTAGTGGCTCAACAAGTTCACACATAGATGTAAACACATAGATATATAGGTGATGGGTTCATATAACAGAAGACTTGACAGCAAAAATGTATAATATCGTTGGTAATTTCTGACCAAAGTTTCCTTCTTTGTTTTATAAGTGTATTCAGTAACTTTGTTCCTTTGTTTCAATAAAAGCAGTAGGGGTGCAAACCCCTCATGTTTCATCCAAAAAAATTCTGACCAAAGTTTCTAGGCGTTGAATATCTTCGCGAAAATTTCTATTTTCAGATTAAATAAATAGATACAATCGGAATTCTGGGTGGATAACGCGAAAGGGGAAAAAAAACAGCATTATTTGTGACGGGCAGAGCCTGTGTGTCTGTTTGGGTCTCGAGGAACCGCCGGCAACGGACGAGCCGTTTCCGATCCGCGTCAGCCGGGCCCGCAGACTAGGACGGCGTAACGTAATCCGTCCTGCCCGGAGATGAGGTCAGTCAATAACCATCCACGTCAAATTGTACGTACAACGAGGCATGCATTCTGTACGTTTCTGTATACGGGTTTCTGTACGGTTGCATTGCATCGAGATCTAGGATGGGCTGAGCTGTTGTTTGAGTCTGCAAGCAAAGTGCTGAATTAGCGGTGGAGGTTTGGGCGAAACCATCAATCAATACCGTCGGCTCTTGCGCTGTCAGTTGGTACCCACACTTGAAAAATATCTGTTTTTATTTAGATCGGATCTAGGAAAACGCAGGGCATGCTGATACATGCATATCCATGGACCAACGTAACCGACTGCAGATGCAGCAAGATCTGCCTGCTAATCCTCCTTGTTTTTTGCCAGCATATCCTGGTACTGAGGAGGGAGTGACATTTGACTTCTACTTCCTTGGGAAGGATATGGATTCATATTCATATTCCATCTCCGATAACTCTCCATGACAAGAGCGTTTATTTAATTTAGTTAGCTTAGATTCATATTCTTGGATTCCATGTCCAAGAGAACTGGAGCGTGCGATCTGGATTCACCAGGCAGCCACGTTCAATTCATAGCTCTGCCTAATTGCATCATGTAACCATCATACCAGCTCGTTGCTGCTAATTGTACAAAGTTGTTTGTTGTCACCCCACCAAAAAAAAAAAAGTGAGTGGGAAGTCGCCGCTCGGAAGGCCCTGCCCACTTGCTTCCCTTCTTTTTACCAACGGCCCGACAGTTAGTTTTGCATTTAGACGGCCCACTTTCCCAGCATTTAGAAGCCCACAGAATAGCCCATCCCTACCTACTACTGGCAGCTGCTGCACCCGCGACTCCGCGAGCCAGGAGAGAACCTAATCGCCGGCGCCGTCGCCGCCGCCGGCGCCTGAGAAAGAGTCGGTGCCCGGGGTGTGTCTTTTGTCGTTCTACGCCGTCCGTCCGTTGTTGAACAAGATGCGCCACCTCAATTGCTACTTGCACCTGGTTACCGGCAGCCGGCGCGGCCACATGTACTCGCTGAGGCGCATGGACGCCTCCAGGCTCTTCTACCCATCGACGGCCGAAGCGGAAGCAGCCGCGGCGGATCATGCCGGCCTTGGACCAATGGGACCGGATGCATTAGGATGGCTGCCGCGGGCGAAGCTGGATCGCCGCATCCACTTCCAGCCGCCACGCGCCCATGACAACGACGGCTACGGCTCCGGGAACGGCGACGTCTCCGCGCGCTTAGGAGACGTCTTCGCGCGCTTAGGCGGCGGCGGCAGCAGGATCCTCTGCGCCGAAGCGGCGGGCCACGCCGCCGTACGTGTACGACGCCGAGGAGCGGTCCTTCGTTGGCGTGCCGGCGATGAGCTCGCGTAGGCAGCGCAAGTGCGTCGCAGTCTCTGTCCCCCGTGACGCCGCCGACGTCTGGGACTGGCCGGACGACGACCCCTGCGGACTTAGCGCATGCCTTGGTGCCACGCTACGTCCTGGACATGTTCACGGACCACGAGCGCTGCTTCGAGGTGCTCGCGTACCATGGCGACCTCGGCGGCGGGTGGAAGTGGACTCCGCTCCCGCCGCCGCCGTTCGAGTACGAAGGTCCTGGCAAAGCAGGCGGGCGCACACCTTACGCTGTGGTCGGCAGTGGCGGCACCACCATCTGCGTGTCCACCGCCACGGCGACGTACGGCTTCGACACGGTGAGAAGCGAGTGGAGCAAGTACGGCGACTAGGTGCTGCCGTTCTCGGGCAAAGCCGAGCACGTCCCCGAGCTCGGCCTCTGGTTCGCCATGACTCGCTATGGCACCAGCCTCTACTCCCTCGACCTTTCCAGTGCCGGTGACGACGCCAGCTGCCAACCGCCGGTAATGTGTGACGTCGGGCTTGATCTTGAGCTGCGGGACGACTTGGACCTGTGCGATGGTGATCAGGCCGTCGTGAGCCTGGGAGCCGGAAGGCTCTGCGTCGCCAGGTTCTTCGCTATTAGGAATGACGAGCACTGGTTCGACAATCCCATCGGCGTCTTCACCGGCGTGCAGGCGGTTCGTGGCAAGGACGACGGCCGTCTCCGGGTGATCACGCACAAGTCGGAACGCTTCGGAGTGGAATCCTTCGTGCACCTGCTGGTCTGAATTCAACTGAAGAAATCACTGGACTGGTCAGGCCAGGTCTTCTTATTGAGCAAACATTCAGAAAGTCTCTGATTCTGAACTAGAGAAAGTGGTGAGACTGAATTGAATTCCACTCCTGTCTATGCCTGTGTGTTTTTTTTTTTTATAACAGGTGAACCCGTGTTTTTTTTTATAACAGACGTTTACTTTTACTAAACTGAACCCGCTAAAATCTCAAGACATTTCGTTTTCTTCTGAACAGAGATTTAGTTTTTATTTTATTCTGAAAACCAGACATTTTTTTTCTCTGCAGTCCACTACAAAGTTTCTGTTTAAGTCATTGATCTTTCAAAAGTTCAAAATCCATATGATTTTAGAGTTCAACCGTCACTATTTAAAACATGCAGCCGAGGTGTTGTTGGGCTGCCGCACATAAAAGATGTTAACCTATCAGATATCAGGTACTACCAAATGCAGTTGCAAGGTCCAATCATGCAATCAAAATTTCTGCATCTCCAATCAACGAGCGTAGAGTAGATTACACATTTTTGTGATGCTGTGATGTTTCACCAGCACTGCGTAGGATTGAAAAAAACTCGGTACATGTTTTAAGGTCGATGTTTTCTTTGTGATGCTGTGATATTTTCTGCTCTGATGCATTGTCGCACTCACCACCCAGCAATTTGACATAGCTTATATAATCTCCCCAGCCGAAAGAAAATATTCATTGCCTCATCAGGTTAAGACAGAACGATAGTAGATCCCTAGTTCAAACTACTACTACAGCTCTACAATTAACATAGAGATGAAGCCACCAGAAGTCCGGGCAAATCAAGCTGGATGAGGCATGGAGATCCACGCACCTGCACACAACGCCGAGTAGCTATATGAGTCCAAACATATATGCGATATACAATTGTAGTATATGTTTGAAACATAATACTACAGCCGATTAAAAAACTAATCTGAAGGCAGGACCTCCTGTTATTATACAATCCATTTATGGCTTAAAGTAGGCGAAGTACCCAAACATATTAACTGTGATGTGTGAAAGTAAACATAACTCAGGAAAAAGAGTGAAACAAGCAAAATTTAATCACCGATACCGAGTGCATCGTGAAATGAGTGATAATTATTTGACAAGCACGAGGCAATAATTGTATCGTTAGATGAACATGATCTGTAAACATATCAAACTAACCTGCCTATTGATATCACTTCTTAAGTAGCAGATTTCGGAACTCCTCATTTGATTTCAACTCCCCTGCGCCCTCTGGTTTCTTCTCATCCTTGTTGGCCCACCCAAGAGGTTTAACCACGGCTCGTGGTGCAAAAAGGGTACTCTTCCCCGTGGTTTTTGCATCACCCTTGGGTACTTCATTGTTTGGTCCACTGGATCCTGTTGCTTTTGCATCATCACCACCACTCTGAGGCAAATTATCTGCAGAAAGGAATATGTTACAAAATTCGGATAAGTAGAGAATCTGAAGTTATGTACATGTAGCCCAGACCATAAGTGACAATATAGTACATGCAGAAATGGTGCAACTCTCTTGTAGTATAGTTCTAGTCCGATGCACATGCACAGAAGATACACCACTCTACTAAAAGAAAATCATACGTGCAGTTTATTCAATCTTCAAATTTTGGTGGCTAAGTAACTAACTAGTATTTTTGAGATTTATTTTCAAAACATCGGCATATAGCTTATGGAGCCTAACTGTTTCCATCCAATACCTACTAATGAGCTGGCACCAATATTCTCTATCCAGGGACAATATATAGCAGTTCGGAAGTTTTTAATCCTTTTTGTTTTACGAAGTATTTGTTTGCTTTAGGTTGATCCATTCATGCAACTTTGAAAATATAAAAAATGTCAGATACTGAATGTCTTCCACTGGCAAAGAACGTACCCTGGTTTGCTTGACCTGCTTCGCGGCTCTTCTTACCCTTGCTTGGATCTGATCGTGCGATACTCACTTTCTTTCCAAGCAACTTCTGCTTGTTTTTCTTAATAGCTGCCTCAAGATGCTTGTTGTCTGAAAAGTCCACATAGGCCAACCCCTGTAAAAATAATAAGGGAATACAAATCAAGAAAAATTATAATTCAAATTCGTTAGTAACACTTAAAACACGACGACTCAAATTTTCTGTACCTAAAAGCAATACACATGAACATAAACAGAAAGCAAGATGGTGTTAGCACTAACGACAGGGCACATTAAAATGCCCTGATCACACCTTCACGAGGACCATTTGAAAAAAAAAACACCTGCGGGGTAAGAGAGCCCCTGAGCATTTTGCTAAGACATTCTCATGCATATTGAGAAAACCCCGAAACCCTGCTCCACAGACAGACCCGAGAATTTTGCTAAGACATTCTCAAACTCTGCCCCACCCGAACACAGCAGTACCATAGCCCATATGAGAACAACCACGACTGGGGGCCAGACCTTAGACCTGTGCTTTGGCGTGGGACAGACAAGGGGAATTTTTTAACCCAACCTCATTCGCTCCCACAGGGACGGGGAGTCGAACAGAGGACCTAAGGAATGCTACTACAGCCACCTAACCAACTCAGCTAGATGCCCTTTCGCTATTTGAAGAAAAATAGTCTTGCACATTTGGGAAATACCGAAATACAGCAACAAAATGGTGAAAACATAAAGTCCACTAGAGTCAATTTCCATGAACACTTATTGGCAACCTGACTCTGCAATTTTGAACTAGTTATTAAAAGAGCATCTAGTGGATTTCTCAGCAAGCAACAGCCCCATGTCTTTATCCATCATCGGCAGACTAGGGGTCCTGATTGGGCCGCCCCTCAGCTCAGATGGTAATGTAGGCAGGCTGGGAGTTGGGGCGGTGGAGAATTACAAAAGCTGGACAAAGATGAAAGATGTGTTTTTCAGGCAGACAGACTAGGAGGGATAAGATACATTCAAATCTGTACTTTGATACGCCATGTGCTCTTCAACCTAATATTGTAGCGTAGCATAAGAAATACAAACTACCAGAGCATCCAGTGAACTAATCCTGGAGCAAGAAATTCGACTAAGGCGTTATTTATACTGCAGCCAGCAAAGATGCACTGTACAGGTTTCAACAAACAAGCAAAGCATATTACACTATGGGAATATACCCTTGATTTTTTGGTGAATCTATCCCTCAGCAATCTTATTGCTGTGGCACCACCAATGTCAGAGAAGAATCGTCTGAGATCATCCTCATTTGCCTGTAGAGGGGTGAGTTAGTTTATTGAATTTTAGAAGCTAAGTGCATCTAAGAAACAGAAAATGACATACCTTCAAGTCAATATTTGACACAAAAACTGTACACTTGTCATTATAGAAGGATGGCTTTGGTTCATTTGAACTTGATTTCCCTATTTGGCTGTCACCATCCACTTTCATCTCCATAGATGCCACAACCTTCTCCCTGCTGGCTTCTCCAACTTCTACAGCAGTAACAGCACCAATGTGCCCACTTTGTACATTTGATCCTTGGTCATCTGAAGGCATGGTGCTTTTTGGTGGATTTTCTTTTCTTTTCTTAGCAGGGGGCTGTTGTTTATTGGCCATCTTACTTGGTTTTCTTTTTTGAGAGGAATCATTTGCATTAGAATTATCATTGGGGTTAGGGTAAGCCTCAACTTTAGCCTCCTCTTGAGCCTTAAACGCCATAAGCTCCTTCAGCCGAGGGGTAACCTGGTCAAATAGAAGGATAATAAGGTGCCGGACTATAGTTGACATGATAAGTTGATAGCCCATGCTATCATCAAATGTAGACAGTTCAGTTAGAAACACTTTATCAACTTATAATGGCTAGAACTTTAATCCCTGCAAAGATTCAATAACAAACCCAAGGGGCCCACAGCTGACAATTACACATAGGATTTAATCACACGAAAATCTAAATGATGTCAAAGCTTTCACGATTAATCAAACTTTATGCAGAAGGAACCAGGAATCTTCGGAAAAATAAGTTCCCATGGTTATTAATCAATAATTGGTACGCCAGATCTTATATATTGCTCCTTTTCATCAAGTGTGCCAAAATAAGTGATTCATGTGTAGATGACAAACTGAAGAAACATTCACTCGCATGCTGAAGGACCATGCAGGGCACACCAACCCAGTTTAATTTTATGTTCGCAAGGAAAACAAAATCCAGTTGCAACCAAAAAAGCCCAGTGAGCAAGCAAAACAGAGGAATACCTTCTTTACAGCAAGGTCATAATCATCCAAGGTGCCATTCTCCTCTTCAAATCGTATCCATGAGTGACATATCTCCTAGCAAGTTTCAGATCACAGCATTGGAAATTAAATCATCAGTATTAATGAGAATTATCATGTTCAAATGTCAATACTTAAGCTACTATTTAAGAGGCTGGTTCATAGGCATCAGCAGGAGTACATCAGTAGCTACATAACACAGGAACCCAGGAAGTGTCAATGCAAATAACCATAAATATTCTCATATTTGTTTGAGAAGAGGTTACCTCTGATCCAGAACCAGCAAATCTTTTTGCGGTAACATTGCCTATAAAGGGATCTCGCCTCATGTACATGACCCATTTCTATCTCCATTGAAATGTACTGCTCCCAAACTTCAAAAAACAGACCCACTGGAAGAATAATAGCTGATTTAGGGATGTCAAGTAAAAGAACAAAAGAATAATTAGCAGAATAAAAACTAAACCTTTTCTTGATTGCATTTTCCCAAACTCCACGAGCTGCAGAAAGATCTTTGCCAAGACTACGCTCTAGTTTGGCCCAATAAGCATATAAGCGCAGTAACTCCTTGGTATCTAGCTGAGATGAGAGAAATTCTGCAGCATCCTGATATTATATGACATTATTAATTATAGTAAGAACTAAGAAAATGTGTGAATGATGAGGTGATAGAAATAATGTACCGTTAATGTCTGCCTAATCAGTTGAAAATCCAACCCATCAGAAATCCTCCGTCTTAAACCATGAACTCGAGTAAGATAAATATTGAGATACTGCAATTGTTCAGACATCCAAATAAAGATAAATGAGAACCACTTCCCACCAGATCAATAAACAAGCAACAAAAGTTGGAGAGAACAATTTCTTGACGAGTTATATGTTTTTATGTATAAAGTTTTTTTCTCGAACATGCAGATGCAGGAGAGCTGCATATCATTTCATTATAAGAAAGTCTGAAACAAAAGGAAAAAAATCCACAACACTCACAAATAAACACCCACAACACTCTAGAAGACTAGAACAAAAATAAACCATGCACATTCTTGCTCACCTCTTGTATTGTTGAAAAGGAACATTGTATTGCCCTTTCAAATACCTAAAAGCACATACAAGCACGTACATTTAGCTCCAATTATAAATAAACGAAACAGATGAAGACAAGTAACATTCTTCTAAAACTACAAAAAGAGTACGTAACAAAAGAAATGCAGTGAACACATTAGACACTCACGATATACAGTGTAGTTTATAGAACTTACATGCTGCAGCTCCTCTTCAGAAGCATGAATACGCTCCAGAGACAACAAATAATGGACCCATAGCTCACCAACCCAGGTACAATTTCTTGTGGCTCTGTAATAAACACTTCTGAGTATAGAAGGCACCTGCATAAAAAAAGCATCTCTTGATACTATCTATAAAGAGAAAAAATATTATCACAATTGAATCTATGACCAAAGAAATTTTTAAAATGACCTTCAGGGTTCTATCCAGGTAACTTGTATATCCCATCCATATATCACTGGAAACAGGAAGCTCGAAACAGCTCGCTCATACAGGGCTTGAACACGTGCAGGGTCACCAGAAGATTCCTCAAATTCGATGTATTTCTGTTTCATCCACAAAAAAACAACATTGAGTTTACTAATAACAAGAATTGGGTAAGTAAATGGCAATGAATTTGGTGCAATAGCACTTGAAAAAAAGAGTAAGCACCATATGAAACTTAAGCATGGGAAGACTGTAAGGTGGCAAGGTACCTAAGGTACCGAATAACTCACATTGTGTCATTCACAATACAAGGGGCAAGCTGATTCCTTTTGGTTTCCAAATAAAATTCTCCTCAAAAAAGTTTATCAGGCAGGGCCATGGATCAAAGCATAAACAATTGGAATAAAGAAACCAAATTTCAAAGGACGGAACTGAAGAATAAAATGTTTTTTTCCAGCAAGATCCTCAAATGAAATTGTAAGTCTAAAATGTGAAACAAGCCACCAAAAACAGAAATTGGGTAAAAAACGAAAATCCAAAGAAAACAAGTTTTTCAGCACAGATGTAACTTTTGAACACAAGTTCGAGACAGGAGAACTGCTCAGAGTCTCAGCCAGACCTTTAAAAAAACGCAGGAGAGCTGTGTTTCATTGTATTAGAGTCTGACAGACCTGATTTAAAAAATATCCAACGAAATGACACACTAATAGGTATGCACCTCAATTATCAAGTAAATAGTAGCAGGATGAACTGTAAACAAGGTTTTAAGTTAAGCAATGACAGATCATAAATTATGTTCAGCATACCACAAATTCCTGCAGTTTGTCAGCTTCAGATGTGCCTGCATTGCTTAGTTGATCCTCGTATTGCTTCCTTTCATTATACATATCATTGGCCTTTTTGTAAGCAGATACGACATTTGAGGGCACACCATCAAAATCTGTACCTGGATCATTTGCATTCCCTTGCTCGGCCTCCCAGCTCTTATACTCAGCAAGTGTAGATTCCATATCAGCCAAAGGAACAGATAACTGGCGGTGGAATAGCTTGCGTATACGCTGAACTTGCTTTTCCCTCTCCTCATCATTGGCATCAGAAATGGTGATCAAAATGGCCATCTCATATTCTCTATAAGCTGCCCACAGTTTGCTGCCCTCAGTAACATGCAGCCCACCAGCAGTAATAGCACTTTCAAACAAATTTCTCATCTTGGAGAGGCCAGAAGGTGTACATTGAGACACCGATTGATCATGTTCTTCAACATAATCAAGGTAATCCCGCCATAGCTTGATGGACTGCAATGTCAGAACCACCACAGTAAGTTAGCATTCCACAACCCACATGCTCAATGCTTTAAATAAAATATCACAATAACAATCGAACATACCAGGTATTCTTGCACCCCACGCTCGTAGAGCTTTTCAATATCACCAAAAGATTCCTCACTGCGACAACCCAAACAAGACAGACAAAGGAAACTACAGAATGAAACTTATTTTCCCACGATTGAACAGCACAGCAGTGTTTTAAGCACAGACTGCACACGATTCGAGTACTTCATGAAGGTGTAAATGTAGAAAACATTCACAAACCTTGAGCTCAATGAAATCTCGTCCTTGGCCCACTCCTGCCACATCTTTGGGGTTAGAGGAAAGTACTTGTTCATCTCCTCCCTTGCCGTACGAAGCTTTTCAATGTTGCCTGATTTCCTCAAGCACTGGATATACTGCAAGGACAAACGCAAAACACTCACCAACAGCAGGCTAACAGTGCAGGAAGCTTATCAATCTCAATTGGGCATGTTTGGTTCCCATGGGACTAGGGACTAATTTTTAGTCTCATTTAGTCCCTAAATTACCAAACATAAGGACTAGGGACTAATTTTTAGTCTCAATTAGTCCCTATTTCAATAGACTCTTGGGAGAGACTAGGGACTAATTTTTAGTCCCATTTAGTCTCATGAACCAAACAGACCTCCATCTCCATGCAAGGCAAGCAAATAATAACAGCTACAAACACAGGGAAGCATTCCAGTTACCCATGAGGCCATGACTAGGCAGACAATCCAGTGATAAGATTCCACACTCTATTTCTCAAACAGGGCTCACCACCACGCGCACCAAAATCAGCATTCAAATGGCCCCAACTATAGACTAACAGATCCTAGGATCCAATGCGTAAGAGCACGCAGTAATTCCAACCCTAGTGAACCTACTAGCAAATGCCCCCAACCTAACAGTAGTGGCTAAACCACTTAAAAAAAACCCTAGCGCGCCATGGCAGCCCGAGAGGGGGTGGAGCGCGGCAGTGAGGGCGAAGGATACCTGCACGTGGGTGTCGTAGTCGAGTGGCTGCTCCTGTAGGGTTTTCTCTAGGGCCTGGATGCGGAGCTCGTCGGCGGCGGCTGCTCCCTCGTCGTCGGAGTCGGAGTCCGACGAGTCCGAGTCGGAGCCCGACGGCGCAGCGGCATCAGGCATCTCCGCGTCGTCCCCGCCTCCTCCACCTGCTGGCTCGGGCTTGGGCGCGAGCGCGGGCGCCGCCGCCTCCGGCAGCTCCTCTTCCGTCGCCATGTCTCTCGTGTGCAATGTGCGCGATTCGTTTTCCAATTCTAGAATTTCCGGACAAGGGCGGTTCACGAATTGATTTCTTTTTTAAGAAAGAACCCTGTCCATTTAGATTATAAAACAGCCTGGGACTTATATTAATTAAAAAATAAAATAAATGACTTATTTACCCAAACATTTATAGACTTATTAAGTAGAGAAATTATAAGTCCTTTGCAGAACCATTTTTCTTCTTTTTTTTTTTGACTTATATTCATCCATTTTTCTTTTTTTTCACCCCGATTTCTTAAGTCACTTTACCAAAAACAAATATGACTTATAAGTTACCGATTTTTAGTCACCTGACTTAATAAGCCACCTAAATCACCTGATTCATAGAAATCAAACAGGGTCTAAATAGGTCAGTGGCTTCTTGCATCATTTTTTTAATGAATGGTGTCAGAATACTCAACAATATATGTATGTAAAGTTTTCCCTTTTTTTTTATTGTAGTTTTAGATTATTTAAGAGCTTAAATATTCAGGCCTTGTTTAGTTTTCATAAGTCAGGTTACTAAAATCGGTGACTTTCAAGTCATGGTACATTTTGGTTATGGTGACTTATTAAGTCGGGGTTGTTAAAATCGGTGACTTTTAAGTCATGGTCGTTTTGGTTACAAGTGACTTATAAGTTACGGTAAAAAAGAAGAGAAAATAAGTGACCTATAAGTCGGGGGTGAAAAAAAAGAGAAAATAATTGCAAGTGATTTATAAATCTCATGACTTAATAAGTCCCTCTTGTTTGGCAAAATAAGTCATACTTTACTTTTTGACTTATAAGTTACATGACTTGTGGAAATGAAAACAGACCTTAATCGATGACATAGATAATTTATAAGGTCCGCAAACCATGTTAGCCAAAAGCACGCGAAAATTCATTTTAAAATATAAAGTCTTCTTATTGTTCTTCAATTTTTTTAGATTACACAAAGGAGCTCAACAATTGAACAAAAATAAGATAGGTAAAACATGATAATATTAAAGTTCCAAATGCCACGGTAGACCAACACAAAATTCGTGTTTTAGAATGGTTAGTAGGGGTTTTTTTTTTTGACAAAGTTGGAGGGACTTATGATATACTATGTCATTAGTTGAGTTTTTTTTTCTCTAGAGTCAGTGGCAAATTCAGTAATAAAATGAACTTCATTCTTCTACTAACCATTCTCCAAATTCAGTAATAAATTTGTAGCCAAAAAGCACGTGAAAATTCGTTTTAAAATATAAAGCTTTCTTATTGCTCTTCAACTTTTTAGATTACACAAAGGAGCTCAACAATTGAACAAAAATAAGATAGGTAAGAAATGATAATATTAAAGGTCCAAATGCCACGTTAGACCAACACGAAATTCGTCTTTTAGAATGGGTAGTAGGGATTATGGTCGATCTTTTGAGTTGGAGGGACTTATGATATACTATGTCATTAGTTGAGTTTTTTTTTCTAGAGTCAGTGGCAAATTCAGTAATAAAATGAACTTCATTCTTCTACTTGCTCGTGTAAACTTCATTCTAGAATCCTTTTGGTTATCACAACTTGGTATTAAGTGTTGTGGTGTATACCTGGTTGCAACCGTTGAACATTTCAAAGAGTGATAAGATATCAATCGTCTAATCTAATAAACAACAATAACATTATTGACTTTTTTTTTTTGTCACGCCATGTCTTGTTTGTAGCATCCTTCTATCCATTCACCCTCTACATGAGTTCCGTGCCAAAATTCACATGTTCTAGTAGATTCTAGACTAGATAGACTAGACGGTTGCAATCTGTGAAACTCTTTTATAAACGAAGAAGCTGATGTAATACATATATATCACATAATTTTTTGCGATGGAGACCTTCAACCGTTACTAAAAAAATAATATACTCACATCCATACAAGTATATACCCGTATTTGCATCCAAGCCCCTGCACAGTCAAGTCCAGGGACCTCACTGTAAAATCCCCAAATCCCCGCGTCCTGGGGAACCCTCCTCACTCTCGCCTGTGAGTGGGGCCGCTCGCTCTCAATTGTTCTTCCCTTTCGGCATTCCATTTCCACCGCGCCCACGGCCCACCGGAAGGAAGGAAGAGAAGTCTCCAGTCTCACGCCACGGTTTCGCACGAGCAAATCCCGCTGCCCTCCTCCCTCCCTCCCCGCGTGCCCGTTTCCCATCCTCCCCGGAGCACGAGGCGAGGCGAGGCGAGACGGGCCGCTGGATATGGCGCCGGCGGCGCCGGACGGCGGGGCCGAGTCGCAGCGGCAGGCGGACCTGCTCAAGCAGGAGGGCAACGCCTTCTTCAGGAAGGAACGACTCAGCGCCGCCATCGACGCCTACACCGGGGTAAGCCTGACTGACTGACTCACTGATTCCCACCGCTCACGGCGGCTGGATTCTACGCCTGATTCGCGTGTTGCGCGCTTGCCGTTCCAAATAACAGTAGGCGTCAGTTCTGCTCCCCTGTTCAATCGATACGCTGTGGAGTGAGTTACAAGTGTGGTGCGCAGCATTTTGCTGAGCGCGGCCGTGCATCTGGTGCGTCTCGCTGACAAATTCTCTGAATCTATGCTGGATTATCCGAGATTGCTTCCAGAATGGTACTGTGTAGTAAGCATGACCTGGTGAATTGGTTTGTGGTGTTGTCACGGCTGTCCAGAATGGTTCACGTGATGTGTTTTGCCTCTTGTGTTGAAGAAAACACTTGAGGATTGAAGTCGGTTAGTTAGTTACCTGGTGATGTAGGCTTATTTGTGGGCACTGGTTAGGTGGTTTGATTACTGTTTTTAAATATTGCTTCCTGCTGTATGGAGTAGTTTGTTTGCTTGAAAGTTAAAACATAGATACACTATCTACTGAGAGTTGCTGTGCAGCAATGCAGGTTGCAGAGAATTTTACCTTTAAAGCTATTTTGGGGCTGCGGCTAGGCAATGCTAATGTGCTGTCCTTTGTTGTTTGCTAGACATTTAATGTTATGCAAGGAAATGGATTAAGAGGGGTTTCTGGGAGAGGGAGAGGTACAGAATTGAATGGAGAGTTGATAGAGAATTTTCCCAATCTTTCGCCAGGGTGTACAAACATCATAGGCTTCTAACAATCATATCCTTGCAAACTACTGACTTATTGAAAACTGATTCTAGATTAAGGAACGTGACATCGGATGAGTTGGGTTTACCCAGTCAGCTAAGGTTATGTAGCCTACCTCTCGTTACCTGGGTAGCCGCTTTTGTCTGGCATTTCCATGAAACTGATGTCAGTTGTAGTAAATGCACATACATAGTTGAATCAATGAACACTAAATGTTAGTAAAACAGATGTCATCTGTAGTTCAAACCCTGTATATCTTGCACATCCCTTGCTAACTTCATTGCCTATTTTCGTGACAGGCCATAACTCTCTGCCCAAATGTTGCAGTGTACTGGACCAACCGAGCACTTTGCTATAGGAAGCGGAAGTATGTAAATTGCTAGTCCCTTTGTATTGTTTCGGGTTATTGATCAATTTGGTGCACAATCTGTCAATCTGAGTGTTTGCATCGTATTGTGTTCCTATCTAAATGGCCAGTGAGTGGGCTAAAGTTGAGGAAGATTGCAGAAAGGCTATCCAGCTTGACAGCCAGTCTGTTAAGGTGAGTGGTTGCCTTGACTTGTCTTTAATTATCATGAATGCATTTTTTGTTCCCATCTGATCATGGGCATATAAAAAATATCAAGAAAGCACTCTGTGCATATAATATACATTATTTTTTGCATAAGGAAAGTACTTGTAATTCCATCAAAATTCTTCATTGATCAAACATGTAATAGAGTTGGTATACCAGCATCGCACCTCTTGCACATATCCACGTGCTAGCTGAGTTAGGTTCCATTTGGTATTGCGGCAACGAAGTTTTTTGTCAAGAAATAGGATGAACATATGTCCACGAATTTTCATTTGTATTATGTTTTTATGATCTACTCACATTCACTCATGGGCATACTCCAGTGGAAGTGATAACCAAAAATATCTATTGTAGAGCCAAAACAAAACTATTTGTTTGGAACTGTTGAGGTTCTGTATGTTAACTTGATTGTTCGATGTAGAACAATATGGAACTGGCCTTAATTTCACATGAAACTGCTGTTTGCTAAGATGAAGGTGCACTTGAGAACAGGATACTATATTAACTCGGTTGTTGATCTTGTTTTGTTTACCTCTTGCAGCTTGCATTGAATGTTCTAGAAGTCTGATTTGCCATTAGGTAGAAAGTCATTTGTGTTTGTTATTCGTTTGATGTTAAAGTATTACGAAAATGGGGGCAGAACTCTAGATTTAGCAGACGGATCTCCTTGACACAACATGTAGTGATTACCTGATGACGTATTCAATAAGATGTGCTTCATACATGTGCATGGCTTATTCCAAAATTCTTTGACTTCTTCAAGGGAGCTTGTAATATATGTTTATGTTTATAGTTACATCTTGGGATGCAATATTCTGGAGTCAAGGGAAGGAACATATAACTCAAAACCAAAACACCACAGATCTGTTTGCTGTTTGCAAGCTTCAGTCCTTCTGAACTCACTTTGATCATTTTGAACTGGACTTGATTCACTGTTGAAATTGTGGTGCTACTGCATTTCATTTTCAGCATAGTTATGTTTTTCCTGGATGAGAAAAACATCATGTTTATCCTATCCAACAATGTTAGTACTTGTAATCTCGTCTTAAGATGTTAAATTGCTTACTATGTTGGCAGGCTCATTACATGCTGAAGGAATAAAAGGCTAGCTCTTGTCAACAGCATGAACGACTGTCTGAAGGAATAAAAGTTTTGAGAAGGTACCAATCATCCCCCCCCCCTTTTAAACCTTCCCTTGCAAGCATGTCTCTGTGTGCTTGCATTACTTTGCTAGTTTGATGGTTAACTTATACTCAGTTTTGAACATTCATTTTACCAATTATCAACAGGATTGGTAAAAGAGTGTTGCCTTCATTTTAAACCTTTATCAAATATCAAGCTGATCTGCCCAGCGGTGACTTGCAGTGAAACTATGATTTCTAGTACCACCTCAAAACTGCAGTTGTTCTTTGGACAAATTATGTTGTTTGAGTTAGAAATTTAGAATTCAATTGCTCTTTATTCCATTTTTATTGATGATCAAAACTTTTCAAAACTAGTCCTTGGAGCTTGGAAGGGGTGCACATCCTGCAAGCTACATGGTTGAAGAGATCTGGCAGGAGCTTTCTAAAGCAAAATACATCGAATGGGAGAGCTTATCAAGAGAGAGAATTTGTCAGCTGGATAAGCTACAGTGCGTGACAATTTCTCTTTTTCTGGACAGGGATATACACATACTGTAGTACCCTTATGTATCTGCCCCTTGTTTTCCAGGGTAGCATGTAAAGAGGCCATAAGGTGTTACAACAGCATTGGTGGCCCACACGCAGGTGTGCCAGTAGAATTCCTAAATGAGCTCGAAGAAGTTTTCAAGAAGGCTGCAAAAACTGATACTCCAGCAGAAGTACTACACTGCGTCAGACAACATTTACTTTGGCCGTTTTCTCTGGTCTAATCACTCAGCTTATCTTATTTGCAGGTTCCTGACCATCTCTGTTGCAAAATTACACTTGATATCTTCAGAGACCCAGTGATCACCCCAAGCGGGGTTACTTATGAGAGGGCTGTACTTCTTGACCACCTTCAAACGGTAACCAACACAAGCATCAATAATTTCTTTGCAAAGCACTTGTGCTTTACATAACAAACATACAAACTTTGTAAATTTTTATAGGTGGGGAAGTTTGACCCCGTGACCCGTGAGGCACTTGAACCACACCAGCTGGTTCCAAATCTTGCCATCAAGGAAGCTGTAGATGCATTTTTTGAGCGAGCATGGCTGGGCTTACAAGATTAGATGATTGATTTACATATATTGGGCTGGAGGTAAGATTAGCAAAAACAGGTTTTGTATACTGTCGGATTTGACGGTGGGAATTTTGTTTACTGTTGGGGGGACGCATTTTAATTAATCTGGGTTGGCTGTGTACAGATTCACCTTCTCCAGTTGTTGATCTGCCTGTACAGATGAGATGCTCGTTATGAAATTAATTGTAACTGTAAACAGTACACAGTGGAAGTGAAGTTGAATGTCTGAATTCCTAACTGCTGTTTTATAGGGAATTGGTAGGATTCTGTAGAGTTTATCTGATGTAGAACTGCTTGCGCACTAGTAAGAGCCAACAGGTTGGGGAAGTGGTGATTCGAGCTGATTTGATCACAATCATGTTTTTTGTTTATGAACCATGATGTGTGTAGTTTAGAGTTATTTATTTATTACTAAAAGGTGCCTCTTCTAGTTGAGGTTCCCAAGCAATCCCATTCGCAAGCAAAAAAACGGCTACAGGAGCTTGCCATAGGTCTGCAAGTGTTGTCTCCTTTAGAGCACCACAGGTGGGTGCAACAAGGAAATGCAACAATTGCTGTGGCTTTGCATAGAAGGGTCAATTTCAAGAAGCCAGCAGGTAGCTGCTATGGGGACACGAGTGCTGATCCTGACTGCATCTTCAGTTCTGAATCTGCGCATCCCCTTTCTATTACTTGTGTGTGAGCAGTGCAAAATTGAGCTGGGAAAACAGCATCAGCTGGCCTGTAGATGCAGCACACATGCGGGCTCTTTTCACGGGGACGCAAAGGCATTGTTCCGTCGTGGCATGGCAAAGTCTACGTCTCATTCATGACCTTTCATCACAAACAGAACTACACTGGATCGGCCGTGTTCAGCGAGGCGTGCCAAAACGGCATTGTGACCATTGACCGATGCAAGCTCTCAGCCAGTGAGCAGTCTCTGAAATCCTCCAACTCCAGATAAGAAACCTGACAAGTTGATGAGGCCGGCCATGGATCTCTACTTTGTTCGCTCCTCAAGCAACACCTCGGCTCAGTTGCTCCTTCCCTGATCATCACCTCACCTATGGAGTAAGAGTACCAAGTCCATACTCACCGAAACCACACACCTAGGCTGCTATAAACACCACCATGGCAATGTCGACACTGCTTATGTGCAAGAACTAACTGGATCGACGACAGACATTGCTGTTACACCATGGGGAGCATGGACTACGACAACGACAAGAAGCCCAGGGATCATCAGATCAGGAAGTCGAGGACCATGCTCCTGCTCCTGGTCCTCACCAACGCGGCCTCCATCCTCATCTTCTCCGGGGCCGGCCACGCCCACATCGGTCGGTACTACCCGACCGTCATCCAGGTCTGGAGCTCGGCGAAGCTCCTCCGCGAGCTCAACGTGACGGGGCTGGCGATGGCCGCCAGCCACGCCGAGGTGATGGACCTGTCGGGCCGCCTCACCGCGGCCAACAAGGTCATGGAGGCCTTCCTCGGCGGCAAGGCCGCCACGCGCGACATGGAGGCGGCACGGGAGGAGCAGCGGGAGGCCGCGGCTGGTGGGCTGTGGAACCGGGACCAGGACCTCGCCGACGAGCTGAAGCTGGCGGTCGGTCCGCACAGGCTCCCGCATAAGCGCCTGATGACCGGGGCCGGCGACGCGGTGATGTTCCCGGCGCTGGGGCAGGCGTGTCACCGGTACCGGGACGAGCTGGAGCGGTACATGAACTACACGGTGGGAGGGAGTGTCCCTCCGACGAGGTGTCCACGCAGCGGCTGATGCTCAAGGGGTGCGAGCCGTTGCCGCGGCGGCGGTGCCGGCCGCCCACCCCGGCGGGGTACGTGGAGCCGACGCCGCTGCCGGCGAGCCTGTGGGCGATCCCTCCCGACACCAGCATCGTGTGGGACGCGTACACGTGCAAGAACTACGGCTGTCTCGTGAACCGCGGGAGGACCAAGGGCAGCTACGACTGCAAGGACTGCTTCGACCTCCGCGGCCGGGAGAAGGACCGCTGGGTCCGCGTCCGTCGCACCGGCGAGAAGCAGGCCTCGGACGACGACGAGCGGAACTCGCTCGACTACACCGTCGACGGCGTGCTGGGGTTGTTGCCGAGGGGCAGCGTCCGGATCGGGCTGGACATCGGCGGCGGGTCCGGGACGTTCGCGGCGCGGATGAAGGAGCGCGGCGTCACCGTGGTGACCACGTCCATGAACTTCGACGGGCCGTTCAACAGCTTCATCGCGTCGGGGGGTTTGGTGCCGATGCACCTCAGCGTGGCGAGCCGGCTGCCGTTCTTCGACAGCACGCTGGACGTGGTGCACTCCATGCACGTGCTTAGCAGCTGGATCCCCGACGCCATGCTCGAGTCGGCGCTCTTCGACATCTACCGGGTGCTGCGTCCGGGAGGCGTGTTCTGGCTGGACCATTTCTTCTGCCTGGGGACGCAGCTCGACGCCACGTACCTGCCCATGTTCGACCGGATCGGGTTCAAGAAGCTCCGGTGGCACGCCGGAAGGAAGCTCGACAGGGGCATCCACATGGACGAGTGGTACATCTCTGCGGTGCTCCAGAAGCCCAGGAGGTGATTCGCCACGGATGTGTGAATGCTTTTTATTCTTTTACGGATCCAAAAACGACACAACTTGCAACTTTCTGTGTTTACGGTGCTCCTCATTGATTAGTTTTTCCTCAAACAAAAAAGTTACTGATTAGTGTATCCTTCAGTTCAACCCAAAAAGTTTTATTTTTTTGACAAGTAACCCAAAAGGTTAAACCGGCGACAAAGTTAGTCTTATTTACATTGGGACAGAAGTGCAGCCAGACAAAGCCTTCAGTAAAATTAGATTAATCTCTTGCTAAGGCCGACCGAAACAAATCTTACGCTGAGTACCCAACTTCTTCAGCTTCTTGCATGTGAATCTGCTCTAAGTTGACTAACAAGCAAATCAATAGTGGTGCAGTTTAGGCACACACAACAGACAACCTCTGACCTGATAGGTACATGCATATCTAGGAATCCACATATATAAGGAAACACAAGAGTAGTGATCTCCTACCAACTATAGTAGCTGATCCAAGCCTTTTATCCTTCGTTCTTTTTTTTGTTTGACACTCTGATCTCGACAACCTATCCATGACACAGAATGACTATGCTCCATTGACCTGATCAATCAATCATGCAACTATCAGTGACCACTGACCGAAAAACGAAATTTCTCTGTTTTCATACAGTTCTAGACATTTAAGTTGAACATCTAAAAAGCAAACAGAAACCAATTCATTCAAAATATGCCATGCCAACCTCCAGTTTATCCAAACTATGATTGGATGGAAGCCGCCTAAAGGGTCAGTTTAATTCGCCAACATTTTCAGGGGAAACAAAGCCCATTGCAACCTGCATGCAAGACTGCACAATGGAAATGGCTTCAGCTTGTTGCTATATTAAAAATAAACATTATAGCAGTCTACACTGTCTCAGTATGTCACACCTTCAAATTCCTGACTTGGTGAGGACATCCAGCAGGAACGAAAACAGCTTCACCAAGCTTTTGCTCAAACGTCCAAGGTTCGATACCTGAAAGGAGCATGCCACCACATAGGGGAAACTGCATAATAGCACCAGATGTCTGAATACGTCACACAAACAAGTTCACTAACCATATTCTTCCTTGAGCTTTCTCTTATGCTCGTCAGTTAAGTAGAAAGAAAGCCTGGTCATGAATTGGGTGAGACACCTACATCATTACCATAATGGTTGGTCACAATAGGAAAGATAACAGAAAAATACATTTCTAAAAAAGTGCACGGGGGGAAACTTACCTGCTTCACAGGATTACAGTAGATATGCCGAAACTCTGAGGCATGTTTCCTAAGGTAATCTTGTAATTTATCAGAATCCTCTCTTCTGAAAATATCCCATAAAGCACCACCAGTACCCTTATGCGTCAGAGGATTACACAAGGTATTTGATGTTTCATCAAAAGCTATATTCTTGGATTCAGTAGAAGGTCGTGATAGGCCATGTTCAGTGCCTGCTTCTAAAAAACACTGTAAAGTTCGAAGATCTTGTTCTTTCATTTTCTTTCTGGTCTTCTCAATCTCACAAAGCTCATGTTCCTTGTAGAACACTTCTTCTGTGTGCATCAAAATATTTACCTGGTAAAACAGACAAGTCTCACAATTAATAACTGCCATGACAAACTAATGAAACCCAATCAACCGCTAGATAAGAAATATAGAACTATCAATTGTTAGTGTATACAGATACAAGCTTCAGGATCAGATTAGAGATAGCAATACAAAGCGTGTTTGAGAAACAAAAGCAATGAGACATAAAGGAAGCAAGATGCAGGTTACCTAGTAATAAAGACATAGCTTTGCATAAGTTCTCATCTACTTTGAAGGTACAAGACATCTGCAAAATGCTACAAACTGAAAAAGAAATACCATTAACAACACAACACATACCACATCAGACATGTCGCAGTGAAGCTTGGTCACAGAGTCACCTCTGCCTAACTCTTGGGGAAATCCATAAGCTATGCAAATGTTTGGCCCAAGATCTGGCTTCAGGGCATCATGAGGAAGCTTGGCAGCAAGATTTACCAGACCATATCGAGGATCAGTGTACTGAGGAAATGGCAACGCCCTGATAAACTCAGCACTGTGGCGAGGCAATCTCTGATCAAACATATTAGGTGGTGGCCAATCTTTTTAGTTTAAGCATCTCAGGCCAGTGTGTTGTGGGGTGTGTTCTGCCTTGCTTATATCTCATAAAAAACTGGTATATACTTATTTCCATCTGCAACAATAAATTGTGATTCAAAGTCATTAATACTTTACTATTCGCTGTGAACAATAGATCACATAGTTTATCCGCAGAATACAAATAACACCAGCCTTTGATACTAAAACTGCATTGATCAATCAACAAGATCCTTTACTTTCTTGACAAGGTAAACAAAACTTCTACAGAACTATATCACCACCATGAAAATTGACGTAGGAAAAAAAGATGCACAACAGATCATAAGCATCAACAATGCAGGAAGATGATATGTTCATACCCCACCCCATATAATTAACAATAAATAGGGAAAGTAAAAAGCACACTCCAAGGAAAATTTCAAACAGAAACAGAAGCAAATTCATAGAATAAGAAAGAATCCACTACATTGCACTCAGACATTCAGGGAAATAGAATTCCAAACCTCACACCAATCAAGGCAATCCAATACCCTGACAGCAAAACGGTCATCTTTTATGTTGCTGCTCTTCTTTGTTTCTCGCATTGCCCGCCACATAACTAATGGCTCCCAACTGAGACCAGAGGTTAACTGGAGAACATCAGAAACAATAACTGGTTCACCCTTTTCCCAATGCTTCTGAAAGTGCACCAAGTCATCCTCCTTGATGCCAGTGGCAACTGGACAGTAGAGGTGGTTATCACTCAGTCCTTTCCTATTTGCAGCCTCTCTCACAAAATGTTTTCTTTCCTTTCCTGAATGATCATAGCAAGGGCACTGATCATTTCTTTTGACTACTGATTTTACAAATATTTCACTCCGAACAATTCTGTTTGCTCGTTCTTCTAACTTGGAAAGCATGTTCTGTGGGAACAAGCGTTTGAGGTCCAAAATTGAGCGTCTGCAACCTCCTAGCTCCTCTGGTGGGCAAGATATGCTACCATCACTATTTGCTTTCCACAGTAGCCGAGCGTTATTTGGGTCCTCACTAGCAGCTATGCCATTGCAAGGCTTGCTGGTTTGGGTAGTGTGCCTCTTTGAGGAAGAATCAAAGCCGAAAACATAATTCATTCCTCTAACTTGACACCACCCTCTCTGTATCTCTTCTCCTCCGGGAATCTCGCCTTTGCGGATCTCAGAGCAGCATGCAAGGCACAAATCGTAAGGACAGCACTTACAGCTTCTATGAAAATCAACTATAGAAGTTCTACACTTATTGCTGCAGTACAAGAATAATAAGACATCAGATGCTTGCAGGAATAACATTTAAGGAAAAGAGAAAGTAGAAGGAACGAACCAGCAGACACGCTCGTCTAGATTGGATTTAGCTTGTTCTAACCTCACTTCATTTACCAAAATACCTGCAGATATAAACAAATCAGCATGTAAATCAACTCAGTTACCACTTACCAGAATGTGTCATACAACAATAGAACATGGTACCTTTTACTTTAGCCTCTAATTCCTTCTCTTCCATCTGCTCCTGTAGCAGTTTCCTCAACCAGGGAAGCAACAAGCGCAGAACATGACAAAGCATAATGGATTCGATTTACTTCAGAAATGATCATCTTTGGAGGCTGCTGCATGTGGAATGGAAAGTAATTAGGGAAGCCTAGACAGGAAATTTCGGGGAAAAGGGAATGGAAAAAAATGTAAGGCGAAACAGGATATTATCTTCTTAATATTAATGATACGCAACTTTCTTGAGTGTTCAAGTAAAAAAAATGGCAAAACAGGAGACAGGATGCCAAGTGTAAACCTCTTTAGCTCCTTGCTTTCGTAGGCATGCCTTGCAATTACAGTTCTTGCGACAGCATGGGCATTTTGCAGCAAATTCTTCTTCTGACAAATTGGGATACCTACTTAGTATTACCAAAAACAGATTAGGGTTCTATAAGACAAGATTAAATAACATAGCGCATATTTATAGCCAATGAAATGAAAAATATTGGAAGGAGATTACATAGCAGTTCTCCTGTGTCATTTGAGAAAAGAAAATCATGTAGCAGTTA
The DNA here is from genome assembly GCA_015847255.1 of Hyparrhenia diplandra. Classification (NCBI taxonomy): domain Eukaryota; kingdom Viridiplantae; phylum Streptophyta; class Magnoliopsida; order Poales; family Poaceae; genus Hyparrhenia; species Hyparrhenia diplandra. Next base: position 136,649 of record JADLZK010011042.1, read on the forward strand.
CTAAATTGAGCACAAAAAAAGTGGATGCATCTAGAGAATAAAGAAAAACTGAACCAGTGAGGGAAAGAGCGACCCCCATGGCTTTGCACTAAGAAGAAACGTCAATGAAGCCAGCCACGAACCCTGGCATCACCCTATAGGGCTGAACCATAACCGGCAGTGACAACTACTACTACCCTCGGTAGGACCTTATCCTTACCACAAAGTGACGCCTTGTCACTATTTTGGGGAACAAAAGGTGGGGGTGTGAGATACAGCGAGGGAAATTTTTCTTTTAGTGCATCGTTTGTACACATAAATGTCCATTAAAAAGAATACTGGACGGTGAGCAATCACATTAGTAAGAACAAGGTTGGGAGAGCTTGACACACCATTGTTGCATGCATGGCACACAGAAGCGCTTATTTGTGCATGACTGACACCAGATCACTCTCCCTTTATCATTCCTTTGGCATTGGTGGCACATTAGGGCATTTTCCCCAGTTAACTTATGGCGTTTTTAGATAAATGAAACAATCAAACAACACTTACAGTTATCAACAGTCAAAAAGAAAAATCCCATAAACATCTTATACAAGAAAATGAATACCTTACTATTTTTGTTGCAACTTTTAACCTCAGAGGATGAGACCTTCTGTTCTTCATCCATTCGGTTAGCATATTTTTGCTTCTGTTTCTTTGCAGTATGTAAAACCTCATATTCCCTTGATTCATTGTCCCTTGCTGTCACAACATCATCCTGCCGGGGAACAAACTTAGTGTGCCACATTCTTCTTTAAACTGAGAGCAGGTATAGACTTCCATTGCTAGTAGCCTAATTCTCACAATAGCATTGCCTAGGATTAGAATAGAAAATAATAAATAGTTTCTAGAAAAGCTACAGGATGGTAACTACTCCTAAAGGCCTACAGGCCCAATAATAAGTGGAAAGATGAGCACTGAACATTCTAAATTTCCAAATTTAATGATGCAGGATTTAATGTCATCTACTGTTTTTCCCCCCTTATTGATGTTTCATTTATGTTATATCCAGGAAATTGATTAGCAAAATCCAAATAAAAAGTCCACTAGGTTTGTGATACCAAACCCCATTGTTTTGTTCTCCAACATGGGAGAGCTATGCATCATTATATTCAGAAGAATGAAAAGGTAAAGAGCCATTACAAACAAAGTAACAAACACACAAAAACCCCATTGCCTGGGTAAGAAACTAGAAAAATGCTAAACGAATTAGATCTTGTAAGGAAGTGGAATTTATAATCTTAAACGAGATGACTGAGTGGAAATGCATAACAGCATACTAAGCAAAAGCGTGCCAGCAAGTCTACTAGAACTACATAGTTTAGTGCGTTGCATACACCATAGCTTTTGCCCATGGATAATTGCACCTTACTATTCTCCTTTCTCTGCATGCCTTTTCTCATGTCAGGTCCCTGGAGGGTGTTTCGATCTTTAAGAAAAATGAAAAATTAGAAACGGGCCTAATAAACTTTAATATAGTAAAGTACTGACAGGTACATGGCTACAAAACCATCCCAAATGTTGCAAAGGATGTAAAGTATACCCCCATGCCCTTTACCATTTGGGAACTGGACCTCACTACCTAATAGTTTCGCTTGTCGGAGCCCCTTCTTGCCAGCATCACTTAGCTCTCTCGGGCTCAATTTGGTTATTCACAGTTTCCTCATCATTCTATGGCCCTGTATGGATACTAACTTAGTTAAAGTTAGAGTTAGTTTTTATTTCTAACTCTATCCCTAAACTAACTCTAACCCTAGAGGTGTTTGGATGAAAGAGTTACATTGATATTAAATGTACCTTCCCAATCATTTGGTGTGAGTGAAGGGAGAAAGAAAAGAGACTATTTAGTGGGCCCAATCTGAACTAGCTCCAATTAGCACATCTTGGGTGTGCTAGTTTTTTAGATGAGTTTAATGCAACTACCCTATCAATCCCTCATGGATCCTTTAGGCCTAGTTGAGCCCCAACCAGCTCAAACTAACTCTAACCCATGGATCCAAACAGGGGCCTATATTGTTATGTAAATCATTCATCTAGGGAGCAGCGGATTAAATATCTACTGTATTTTCTATTACCACAGTTTCCTGCCAATATTAAAAAGGTAAAGTTTTTTTTTTTTTCTTTTGTCCCGGTTCATTCACGCTCCCACAACATACACATATGATGGTAAATTGGAAATAAAAGGACAAAAACTCAACAATCAGTAACGGGCCGGGGACGCAAATCTACGCAAACCCCAATGAAATGACCGGGGGAGCAGGACTCAGGAGGGAGAGGGAATTCCCACACCTCATCGGCATCGTTGTCGCTATCGTAGAAGGCGTTCTGCGGGGGCCTCCTCTTCCGCTCCCTGAGTGCTCTGTACCCAGTCGCCGCCCCACCCAATGCCGGCGGCGTGACGACCTTATCGCTGCTCCGCTGCTTCCCCTTGTCCGGCCCTTCGCTCCTCATCGCCTCCCCGCTGACGCCTCTGGCGGCCGCGCCCCTCTCCGGCTTCTCCGACATTGCCGCAACCCGCGGGGACCGGCGGTGGCCGGCGTTGGGAGATGCCGGTGTGTGCATTGTGCTCGTGGACTGTACTGGAGCTGGAGGAGTCTGAAGTTAAACAAAACAGTTCCTTGTGAATGACATATGGACCCCATCAAAACAGTTGTCTTTTCACGTTTTCTTAGATTTCTTTTTTTTTTAAGAAAAACTAAAAAATCATTAAAAAGACCATATCCTCAAAAAAAAAAATTAGAAACTAGTACTTTATCATGCCAGAGGTCATGGCATGACTAATATATATATTTGGCACGGTACATAGTAAAATGCAATCATGTTATGAATTTTGACTCCGTGCTATCGTTGGACGTGTCTTACAATATGACTTTGAGTTGTTGCTAGGCGGAGGAAGGTTGTTTCGAGAGTAAATTGCAGTATAGATATTTAAATTTTTTATGGGTTTGCCTTTAGATACTCAAACTTAAGAACGTATCGTATGACTGAGTTCTAGAACTATCTCATGCACCAAAGGTCCAAAAACACGTCATGCGTACAGGAAGCTAACGTGGCGGGCCAACTCATCTTATCAGCATATACATGCCATGACAAATTACGTGAAATTTTACGATTTTGCCCCGTTTGAAAACTATTTTCACAAATAGGCCCCTGGCCAAACTTTCGTCGAAAATGGGCCAAAAAAACGCGCGTTAGGACCGTGCACGCCCGAGGTATGGGGGCTTTCAAGACACCCAGCGCCGACATTCGCCACGTCGTGGCGACCCGGGTCGCGACATCGGGGTGGTGGTGATGGGGCCGGGGAAGGTCGGCGCCCGGGGCCAACATACGCCCGGCGGTGGTACCTCGGCGTGCCGTGACAACTGCGCCGTGTTCGTTGTTTTGGGGTGCGGGCGAGGCGCCCAAACCCGTTCCCACAGGTTTGGGCAGCCATACCTCGGCAGTGCGGCGACCCAGCGTCGAGGTCTTACCTCTTAACCGTTGCGGGCGGCCCTACTTTTCTACTTTCCACCAACCCGCGCCGGCTCGGCTTCGCTCGCCTCCGCCTCCACCGCTCGCTCCGCCTCGCCTCCTGCCTCGCCGCCACCCCCCCTCCACTCCGCGCACCCGGCCTCCGCCCCCCCGAGCCTCCCAGCTGCGCCCGTTCCGCGCCCGGGGTGGTGAGGCCAACCCCGAGCGCCCCCCGGCGCCACCCTATCCCGCCGCCCGTGGCGAAAGGGCGCTTTCGCGGTAATCTCTTCCCCTATGGCACTTGGAACAACGTCTTTTTGGGTGTCCTCTACGAAATGTGTCCCAACCTTAATCTTTGAGACAATTTGTGGTCATTTGCATCTTTGCATTGGTCTTTGAGCCTTAAGCGGAATGAACCCTATGCTCATTTGTGACTATTATTTTGGAGACATTGTATGATGCTTGTAGATGGTGTGACTTGTAGATGCTTTGGTGCTTGTAGATGCTTTTATATAGCACTTAAAACTATAGTTTGAAAGTTCATTTATTTTTGATATCATGCTATGTGACTATTAACATGTGTTGGTGTGACATTGTATGATGCTTGTAGATGGATAAATTAGTGCGGTTGCAACATGGAGGGACGTGTTGTTAGGACAAGGAAGGATAGTGTGGAGTTTGAGGACATGTCGAGCATTTGATGATATTTTTCGAGTCTCCTTCTTTGACGCTTGATTAGTTGACGATTGAAAGCACAGCTAGGTTGGAGTGACCGAGATGTACAATTTGAAGGTGTGATAGATGTCGAGGTCGAGTAAGGGGTCCACGGATCAAGAGGTTGCTCAAGATTAGTAACGAGTGTGAATGGAATGATTACAAGGCGGTTGTATTGGCCTCACGAAGTTAGATCCTTGGATGCGGTTGTAAGCAAGGTCGATGGCATAGCAACCACTATCGTTGAAGGTAGCCCAAGAAGCCAACCTACGTTAGATAGGGGTACTTTAAGAGAAGAGGAGGAGATAGTCCTTACCCAGCCAATATATGCGGTAGTGAAGGGTTAGGGTGGGATGACGGAGATGAAGAAGGTATTATTGGTGATGGAGTTAATGCGGACAATATTGGTGAAAGTGATGGAGATTCCGATGAAACATATGAGGTTGGTGATGAAGAATTAGGTTTGGAGGAGGCCGGTGGAGATGACTCGATAGGCGATGACCTTAGTGATGAAGAGGACCTTAGTGGTGAGGAAGACTTTGGTGATACAAGAGCTACTAGCGGTTTGACATAGGCGTGGTGGTGACGCCGAGGAGGTTTTTTTGAGAAGATGTTTGCTGAAGACTTCGGCGATGATCGCCCTATTCGTCGTCTCACTCAAGGGAGATGGAGATATTGATGAGGGGTTCTGCACGATATTGATCCGAAGTTGGTGATTTTGAGGACCTTAGCCTTGGACACAGGGCAATAGCGGATGGAGGGCCAAGTGATACAACGGTGCACGATGCATGTGGATGCGGATCATAAGGAAGGGCATATTGTTTGCTACGATGGATGACTTGAAGACATGGTTGCGAGGAGTACTCCATTGTGCATAACCGATGCATTTAGGGTTGTAGCTTCTCACAAGGAGAGGAGGTACACATTTGTATGTGAAATGGCAACTTTGTCCATGGCAAGTATGCGGTAGGAAGACTAGGGCGGGCAAATGGAAGATTACATCCCAAAAAGCAACCACATGTTTGTGCCGGTGAGGCGAGGAAGGAAGAGAGCCATTTGCGGCTGAATTCTAGGTTCATTGCCAGGCGTTATGCCCCGTGGTGAAGCATATGCCAACCATTACGGTTTCGGCGTTGATTGAGGTCATCTTCCTACGTTGGAATTACTACGTCAAATGCGGTAAGGCATGGAGGGCAAAAGCGGCGTGCCTAGAAATTATCTTTGGAGATTGGGAAGAAGCTTTACGAACGCCTTCGCCTTCTGTAATGTTGAATGCGATGAGAGCTGTAAATGCCGGCATGCACTTTGAGTACTTACCGAAGGAGGGTGAATCAAGGAACGGTCGCCGGGTTTTTGGAAGGGTGTTTTGGGCTTTGGGACAAAGCATCGAAGCATTCAAGCACTTTGCAGCCCGTAGTCTCGATTGATGGCACATTTCTTCTTGGAAAATTTGAAGGCACAATGCTCATATGTATAGGAACCGATGCAGAAGAGAAACTTGTTCCGTTAGCATTTGCAATTGTTAGGAAGGAGGACAAAGATAGTTGATTGAGGTTATCTTCCTACGTTGGAATATCTACACAAGATTGCACTAGATTTTCGTTCTACTACTACCCATCTCCGATTTCTCATTCTACTACTACACAAGATTGCACTAGAGCAATATCTATCGTTGGCTGGTCAACCACAAGCACCGAGGATCTAGCTTGCAGAGCAGGGAGGGATGGCTCACCTTTGAAGCGAGCAGGGTCCCCATTGCTTGCAGGTGCTTGCCAGCGGGGTGGCGCCCGTGGGGTGGTCGGCGCAGTGGAGGCGCGGTGGGGGCGGAAGCTTGGAAGGTGGAGACATTTGTGGGGGCGGCGGGAGGGAGGAGGTGTGGCGGCGGAGTGCTGGCGGCGGCCTGGAGGCTCGGTGGCGAGCAGTGGCGGCGGAGTGGGGGAGGGGCAGGTGGCGGTGGAGCGGGCGGAGGCGAAGCCGGGAGGCGGTGTGGAAAATAGAAAAGATTAGGGCTGCTCGCAGCGGTTTAGGTTATAAGACCGCCGGCGGGTCGCCGCGCCGAGGTATGGGCTACCCAGGCCGGGGAACGGGCTACCCAGCCGGGGAACGGGGTTTGGGCGCTGCCCGGCCCAAAAACAACAAACACGGCGCAGTGTCACGGCACGCCGAGGTGTCCACCGTCGGCGTATGTTGGCCTGGCGCCGACCTTCGGGCCCCCTCGCCACCACGGATGTCGCGACCGGGCGCCCGGCCTGGCGTGGCGAATCTCGGCGATGTCGGTCTTGTGCGCGCTGAGCCCCATACCTCGGCGACGGTCCTAAACGAATTTTGGCCCATTTTCTGCGAAAGTTTGGCCAGGGGGCCTATTGTGAAAATTGTTTTTCTAAACGGGCAAAATCATAAAATTTCACGACAAATTACCACGGCACCCTTGTACCTATCGGCCTCTTGGAGGCCATCTTCTCTCCCCTCTTGTTAACTCACCGGGGTGTGTTTAGATCTCGAAATTTTGGCTTGAAATTCTAAGATTCTCATCTGTCATGACCCGAATTGGACCAGCCCGGGAAGGGCTAAAAGGGCTTTGACAGCGGCGGTCGTCGGCCACGAGGGGGCAGGCGCTGGGGGGGAGAGGGCGGCGCCCTAGCGCCGCCGCCTGGCCCCTCCTTCCGTCCGTGTCCGATTACCCCCCGTCTTCAAGTTAGGATTATCTTAGGACTTTTGGTGTGTAAAGAGAATATTCTAATCTATAAGGAAGACCCTTATTAGGAAATAAATAAATATTGCTTGTAAAAGGTATTCCAATCGTATAAGGAAACCTTATAGAGATTGCTTAGATTATAAGTCACACTAACCGGGCTATATAAGCAGAGACATGTAATCTCTTTGGGGATAAGTAAGCAATAAAAAATAGGCAAAATTTGCCACAGGACACTAAAAGTGGCGCGCTTTTGCTGTGAGACACCAAAAGTGGACACCTTTGCTGAAACACACATTAGTTCGTTGTAAATTTGCCAAAACACATTTTCGAACTGGACTGGACAAAGAACACAGGCGAGCTGACCGTTTTACCCCTGGCTCGTTTGGAGCCGAGCTGACCCGACCCGACCGCGCGCTAGGGTTGCAGCACCCTGTTCCACACGCATCCCATCCCTCGACATACCCCGACGCACCAGTGTCGCCAAAAAAAAAAAACCGACGCATCCCATCCCTCGACGCATCCCGCCGCCGCATCCCGCCGCCGTATCCTCGACGTATCCCGCCGCCGCATCCTTCTACAAATCCCGTCGCCACCGTATCCCGCCGTATCCCTCAAATCCACTCCGCCCCCGCGCCGAATGCACGCCGTATCCCTCAAATCCTTCTACTATGAATGAACTGGCGCTATCATGATAATGTGCTGAGCTTGGCAATTTTAGATACATATCCAGTCATGACATATTACAATCCAAGTTGCTTCATTTGTGCCTTTGTGGCATTTAATTCCGTTTTACTCCTTGGTAAAAGTAAAAAAGTAAATCAATGCTCGGGGCCAAATGTTGGGTGGAGCATGGGTATGGCAATGGGAGATGGGAGAAACAGGAGGTTTGGGTCCGGTTGGGTGGAGCTGGTCAGGTCGGCTAGGCTCAAAGCGAGCCAGGGGTAAAGCGGTCAGCTCAAAGCGAGTCCAGCTTCGGAAATGTGTTTCGGCAAATTTACAGCGAGCGAATGTGTGTTTCGGCAAAGGTGTCCACTTTTGGTGTCCCTCGAAAAGCGGCGCCACTTTCGGTGTCCGTGGCAAATTTTGCCTAAAAATAGTATCCATCTACCTCCTGCCCCTCCACGCCGCCGCCCAGCGCCGCCCCGCGCCCCCTAGCGCCGCCACCGCCCCGGCCGGCCGCCCTGCGGCCGCTCCCTCCTCGCCCGGCCCCTCCTCTCCTCGGCTTGCTGCTTTCGTGCTCTTTGCGCTTCGTCGCCCGCCGGCGAAGATCGCTACCCCCTACGTCATCTCGGGGGCTCCAGCGATTGCGGCGATTGCGTGTCGATTCGGCCCAATCTGGCGGGTTCGACATCATCACGTGAAGCATTAAATGTACCAAAAGAGCGCATGCCCAGTATGAAATGTAGGTAAATAAAATAACTAATTACAACTGTTTAAATGCCCATTGCGAGACAATTCTTTTGAGCATAGTTACCACGGCGTTGGTCGCCCAGCGCCGCTGGTCGGCTGCGAGGATGCGGCCGGGAGGCGCCATAGCCATCCCAACCTGGCCTTGAAGTGAAACCGGCCCGCCACTGGCGATCCGCCGCGCTGCAAGCATGGCGAGAGTGAATGGCGGCGTGTGGATATGGCGGTTGTGGCGCCAGAGTCTTTGTCATGTGAGGAAGGAGAGAGGCTGCACCGGGGGAGGGTAAAGGAACTGCCGTGGCGCCATCCGGCCGGAGCCAGTGTCGTCGCGGAGGCGGCGCGGTGAGGCAGACTCGATTCTGCCGGCCGGGACCGGGGAGAGCGAGGGCAGGCGGCCGGCCTTTCGGCGATCCTCCACGTGGGCCGTCCTCCGCCCCGCTGAATGGCGGCGCCATTCCCGCGCCGACCGACCCGGGCGTCGGCGAGCTATGCCTGGGGAGAGAGAGACCTCGTGGGGGAGGGGAGAAGGAGAGATACCGTGTGTATGGCGTGTGGGCCCGTCATGGGTAGTTGGGATAGAGGAACAATACTGGAATATGGATGAGTGCAGGAAAACTGAATATAGAAAAGAGAATCTTCCTGACCAAGCTGGAATATTTTTTATAAGGATGAATTTAAAGTACCACGAGTGCGGATAGCCTTGAGCACAAGTGCAGGAGAAATTACTCTAAAAGGGTGCAGAGTATTTTGGAACAAAGAGAGACGTCTCGTTTCTTGGAGCGACGCGGATCCATCGCCTACCACTCCTACTACAAACGACACGCCGGAATCCTTCCAAAAATCTCGAAAATTGGCTTCGGGACTGAACCACAGCCAGGCACAGAGTCAAGAGCGCACCAAGCGCACTTGCACCGCGTTCACGTCCAAGTGAGGCCGGCGGCGGCCCAGACTGACCCCGGACGGCTGGGACCCTGATGTGCCACCTCCAATGAATCCTGTCTCGCCTGTGCCACCTCCAATGAATCCGGTCGCTAGTCACTTTCCCTTGCTGCCCGTGCCCGTCATCACTGACGACGCCCGCCTCCACCAGCGCTCGCCTCCCCCTCCCCTCCCCTCCCTTGCCGCGTATAAAGATTCGCCTCCCGCGACGAGCAGATGATCACCACCTCCTCGCGCGAAGTTCCTCCCCGACCCGTATCGTCGCCATGGCATCCGCCCTGCCTGTAAGGTGAGCACTGAGCAGAGCCAAGCGGCAGAACGGCATGTCGGCTCGGCTGTCGCCGTTCAGCTTCTTGATCTAGTTCCCCAATATTAAAATGACGGGATATTCTTTATTGATTTTTTTTTTTTTTTTTTAGAAAAAGGAACCTTCGTTCAGCTTATCGAGATTTTTTAATGGAACAATTCTTGCTCCCCGTGCATGCAGCCCCAAGGAAGCGCTGCCGTATCCCCTGACCTCTGCTTCGGAGGAGCCCCTGCTCCCCTCTTCGATGGCACCACCAGGTAGGTTTTCGACCTATAAATTGCAGATCAGGGGAGGTAGAAGTTAACCCTTTTTTTATTCGCATGAAGGTTGTACGTTGCCTATAATTGCCCGTTTGCGCAGCGCGCTTGGATTGCCAGGAACTACAAGGTGTCACCATCACCATCACCACTGTTCTTCGATTTGTTGCTCTTTTGTGGTGTTTTCCTAGAAAGCAAAACTGAAATCTTTTCTGTTCATCGCCGTTTATCCAGGGTTTGCAGGACAAGGTTAAGATAGTCGCCATCGATCTTGCTGACAAGCCAGCATGGTACAAGGAGAAGGTTTATCCAGAAAACAAGGTGTGCTTGATTTTTTTTTTTCGGAAAAGGGTGTGCTTGATTACTCTGCTATCCCCTTGGGACCTTTCATGTTCAGATTTTCCAAGCTTCATGGATACATTGTTTTACGTTTTCCTTTCATGTATGATTTACCTTTGTTTTCTTTCCCCGTAGGTGCCTTCTCTGGAACACAACAACCAGGTGAAAGGAGAGAGCTTGGATGTGGTTAAGTACTTTGACAGCAACTTTGAAGGTCCATCGTTGCTCCCTGAGGTACATAATTAAGATCGCCATCAATGTAGCGCTTGAAAAAAAAAAGGCTTGTTAACATCTGGACTCTGGATTAATTCTTCACAGGATCCTGTAAAGAAGCAGTTTGCCGAGGAGCTGCTTGCATATGATGCATTTACCAAAGCATTATACTCATCTCTCAGTAAGGAAGATGTGCCTGAGGAAACTGGTAACAAAACTAGTAGCTCGCATGTTTGATTTGTTTGGAAAATCCTTTTTTAATGAGATGCTAATTGTCTCATGCGTTGTCTTTACATCAGTTGCTGCTTTGGATAAAATAGAAGACGCCCTGGGGAAATTCGACGATGGCCCATTCTTCCTTGGTCAGTTCAGTCTGGTATGTCACTGAGCACTAAGAATCATTCTCCCTGGAGCATGGTTAGAAATCAAATCTCTATTAGAAAGAGTTCATTCATATTGTGAACGTGGGCTTTTGGTTGGCATGTGGTTTTGTCGTGATGTGTAATTTCACTACAGGTGGACATTGTGTATGTACCATTCATCGAGAGGTTTCAGATATTCTTTTCCAACTTAAAGAACTATGATATCACAAAAGGGCAGACCCAACCTTCAGAAGTTCATTGAGGTAATTCAGTCTTATGGACATTAAATATAAATAGGCTAGAGCTTTGTGTCTCGATCACATTGTTTGAAACGATCCTTTTATCCTACTGACCAGGCTGCATAGCCCAATGCAGACCAGTTCTCTTGATATTGCTTTCTTGAGGAGAAAAATTTAAATCATGGATTGGTATATTTCAGGAAGTGAACAAGATTGATGCATATACGCAGACTAAACTGGACCCACAGTATTTACTTGAGACAACAAAGAAGAAGTTTGGGGTATGACATTTTTTTTTTTCCTGCTTTGATTCATCTATTTGTTCAGGTAATTTCAAAATATTTGACCACCATTTTAACCTCCAGATTGCTTAAAAGCTTGTGACCAAGGATGAAACTCTCGCCAGAAGTACCACCATATTAGTCGACTCGTTTAGTCTTTTGTGTGCTTGAATATTACATATATGATTTTCAATAAGACATGGTCTTCTAGACTGGTTGTGCTTCTGAAAATAAACTAGTCAATATATATTGATGTTTTGTTTGTCAACAAAGCTCGGATTGCTTTCATCTAACCCGGACCCACACTACTAACCAATATTCATGATTATTCGTGTTTTTTTTTGTGAATTTCATGATTAATCGTTTTGTGGTAGTGGTACCTACCAAAATATGTTGTTAGTAAGAATTAAGAAATGTACGGATATGTGTGTATATAACTTAGCGCACAAAGTCATGTCATTTATTTGAACTACTTCTACTTAAAGATGCACTTGTTACACATACGTGTCTTGTTGGAAGGTAATTTTGGACTCATCTCAAATTGAACTTGGGACATAAGTTTGGTCCAGTCCAAGTATCAGGTCGTAATGCAACAGATAATAACGCATATATGTGTACATACCTTAGCGCACAAAGTCCTGTCATTCATTTGAACTACTTAACGTGCACTTACAACACACGCGCACAGACACGTGTCTTGTTGAAAGGTAATTTTAGACTCATCTCGGATTCAACTTGGGACATAAGTTTGGTCCAGTCCGTATCAGGTCTAAGGCAACATATAACACTACCTAGCTAATATACAATAACCCAAATTCTAATAGGGTTTGGCCCCTTTGTCCATAGTTGTGGACGCTGGCTAATTAGGTCACACACTAGTAAGGGGCTAGATCATCGCTCGATAGAGGCAGCCAAAGATTAGTCTAGCTAACTTTCACTACTACAAAGAGCCACCATAACAACGTCCCATTTTTTTTAGTAAGGATGGCTCTATCTAAAAGATCCCCTATAGTGGTCCTTTCTCCCCAATGGACCAGCCGACCCTATTAATAGATTAGTAGGGGCTTTGAGGCCTACAAAATAGCAGGGCGGCTCAATATAGAGCCCCCTACTAATTGAATAGCAAGGGCTGCTCTATATTGAGAAATGCGAAAATGAAGCACTAAATATAATTTTTAAAAAAATGATGGGATGGGAAAATAACCTAAATAGAAGATATAGATCTCGAAAAAGTTATGAATCTTTGTTGTTTGCAACCTTTTCATTTGACTTTATTTGATACCTAGGTTTGGATGTCTATAATTCAAAATTTGAATTTTTCAAACAACCTCGGTTGGTAAAACTTTCTAAATAAGAATTGTAGATCATGAAAAGTAATAAAACTTTATAGTTGACAATTTTTTTATTTGAAATCATCTTGTCATACAAAAACTACGTTTAAATGTCTCAAATTTAAAATTCAAATTTCATAAACGACCTCGGATGGAGATCAACACACTAAATGAAAATTGTAGATCTTAAAAGTCATGAAACTTTATTTTATTTGAATCCATTTAGGGCCTCAAATAGTCAATTTTTCACTTTCGAATTTGTATAATATATGGGGATATGGAATGAGGTATGGACACATATGAGTGTGTAGTGTAGTGGAGGGGAGGTTGGGTTTGATCCCCCCCACTTTGCCGCGTAGTGTCATGACTTTTACGTGAAAAATCTTGCGAGTTGCAACTTATTCATTGATTTTTTTTTGCTTCTCCCCTTGCCACCGCCTCTTGATCAACCCCCATCCGATAGGGTTGCCGTGGGTGTTGTGGCAAAGAAGTTTGTGCTAGGGGTGGAGAAAAAGTTTGCCACGATTCGAGGCAAAAAGTTGTTGCGAGTGGGGCTTTCAACCGTGACGAGCCTTACATTAGTTGTGGCGATCGTGGCTTCCAACCAAGCCTCCCCTTAGAGTAGGGGCCGTAGGGGCTTGGACTGGAGGTGCGAGGTCGATGGCATGTGTGAGTGGGGTGCATGAATGAGAAATTGAGAATGACTGACCGGCTTTCCATCATTGTTTGATGGGGCGGAAAGGACAAAGGGGAATATGGACCGGATGGGTGGACCGGTTAAGGGTGTTTAGTTGGTGAAATATTTTGGGTTCGGGTACTATAGCACTTTTCATTTGTATTTGGTGAGTATTGTCCCACCATAGACTAACTAGGCTCAATAGATTTGTCTCGTACTTTTCATCAAACTGTGCAATTTTTTTTTTTTATTTATCTACATTTAGTGCTCCATGCATGCGTTAAGAGATTTTTTAGATCAATAGGCTCGCCCAGCTTATATTGAAAGTTGTAAAAGGTTCACGTTGGGGTTGCCAGCTTACAAGGATTCAAACCCAAAAGCGAGAAGACATATTTCTCCGACAACGAACAAGTCTAGTGTTCCCCATCTCTAACCGAGTCACCAATAAGATGATTACGGACTCAAAACAACATCGACCCCTCTTAACTGGTTATAATGATAGCGGATAGAGCGGCGCTCTCCGGTCGGCGCCTACTACTTTAGCTTTTAGGACTCGGTCCGGCATGATCCATTGCTTCATCATTGCTTCCCAGATCCCTTTTCAAACGTTCCATCCACTCCATCTTCACCGCAGCGCCCTTCTCGTCCAGCATGATCCATTGCTTCATCAATCTCAAGCACCTGTAGGCGACATGTTTAGGATTTTGTATTACTGTGTTAGAAAAAACCAAGCCATTTCTTATTTTCCACAAAGTCCAACCGATGGCTCCCATCAGCCACCAAAAACCCCCCACATCTTTCCCGTTAGAGGATGCTAGAAAATCATCAAAAGTGGAAGTTGAGACAGGAATGCGAGACCATCCGAAGCTATCCCTTACCCAACACCATATTACTAAAGCAATGGGAAAAACAGAACAACAAGTGGTTAACACATTCCTCCTTCTCACAAAACTTGCAAGATGAGGCTTCATCCCAAATTCTTTTCTAAGCTTCATGCTTTGTTTGAATTCTGTCATGCCAAGCCATCCATAGGAATATCTGTATTTTTGAGTGGGATCTTCGAATTCGGATATCCACCATCGTGTGTCAACCACCCCAGGATTTGTGATATATGTCTACATGCTTCTTGTAGAGAATCGGTGATGTAGTTTCCACACTACTAAGTCTCTACCCTCCTCAATGCACGTACACTTGTTAGCATGCCCATTAACTCATTCCATTCTTGGACTTCACCCTCCCCAAAGTTTCTTCTATAACTCAAGGACCAATCCAGGTTATATGCATCCTGAACCGATATGTCTTGATCGTGGCATATTTTGAAAATCCTTGGAAACAGGATTTTTAGTGGACATTCCCCCACCACACATCCCACCATAGTCTTGTACGTCCTCCAGATTTCACAATATGTGCCTTCCCCCTCTCATACCATTCTTTCACACTATGTAATCCTTGCCAAAATTGGGAGGACCCCCTTTTCTTACTTAGGCAGAAACCTACTTTTTCCTCAATATTTTGATACACATGCTCTCATCCCCACTTTCTAGCCTGAAAATCCATTTGCATAACATTGCGGTGTTCATGGCCCTTGTATCTATGAATCATAGTCCCCCAAAGTATTTTGGTTTATCCAAAGCATCCCATTTGATCATATGGAACTTTCTTTTTTATTCGAACCCCTCCCAAAAGAAATTACTCCTTGTGGAATCAAATCTCTATTGTATGTCCTCATATAAGCGGTAAAACCCATGGTATACATAGGGATGCTTGTCAAACTAGTGTCAATAAAATTGCTTTTCCCCCCGATGAAAGATGTCCACACTTCCAAGTTTAGAGTCTTTTTATCAAGTTTGTCGGTAGTCCACTTTCAATTCGGCTTTACTTTCACCTCCTGTCACTAATAGGAAGGCCCAAATACTTCATTGGAAAAGCCCCCAGGTTACATTTGAAAGCATCTGCTACTTGCATACTCTCCTCTCTTGTTAATCTCACTTTGTGAATACATCACTTTTGTGGTAGTTTATTTTCATGCCGGATAAGCCTTCAAAGCAATACAAATGTAAACTTTAGGTGAGCAATATCTTCCGGAGAATGTTGAAGAAAGAGTAATTGTATCATGCATATTGTAGATGGGTCAAACCCCTTCCACGGATCATCATCACAGACTCCATGAATGATTCCTTTTTCATTTGCTAAGGTAAGCATCTCGAAAAGAGCATCGGCCACTATATTGAAAAGGAGTGGTGACAAAGGATCCCCCCTGTCTCAACCCTTTGTAGCTTCTAAAATATTTCCCAATATCACCATTTAGGTTTATAGCAACCCTGCCCCCTTGTACTGCAATCATGACGCATTCTATCCATTTTGGGTCAAACTTTTTCTTGGTCAGCACTTCTTACAAAACTCCATTTGACCTTGTCGTAGGCCTTTTTAAAATCTAATTTTAGGACAACCCCTTCTTCTTTGATCTTAGTTCATGCAGATTTTCATGGATGACTAGCACCCCATCTAAAATAAATCTACCGGGAATAAAAGTTGTTTGAATTTGGATTGATTATTACGTTGATCACTTTATTGAGCCTAATAGTGAGAACCTTAGTAAGAATTTTATAAACCACATTTAGTAGGCAAATTGGTCTGAATTGTTTGATTTGATTGCCCCCTTTTACTTTGGGAATCAGCACAATGACCCCATAATTCAATCTTGCGGATCAAGTGACCCTTTGTGAAGTTGATTGAGCATATCTAGTATGTCCACCTTGATCTGATTCCAAAATTTTTGTAGAAGCTTGTAGAGAGACCATGGGTCGGGAGCAGAATTTGTCTTCATGTCATGAACAATAGCTTCTAATTCATCCATGGTAAATGCTCTAGTAAGCCATTGGTTGTCTTCGGGAGGATGTGCCCCCTGTCTTCCTGTAATTGGTCTCCCAGATGAATACTAGGATTTTGGTGCCCCCCAAATAAGTTTTTATAGAATTCAGTGATGTAATTCTTGAGTTCTTTTGTTTCCTCAATGATCTTATCCCCTCCATTAGACTTTTGATGATGCACTTTCTCTTCCTACCATTGGCTACCGGTGAAAATAGCCGATATTAACATCCCCTCAAAATCCATTTTTTCTCCTCCTCTTCTTTGCATTAAGAGATTTGATGTGACATGACATTGTAACACTTTTTGGGTTGGTGGAGGAGAAGTAAACACACCCGTGGGTAGCGCTTTGTGGCGCAGACCAGCGATCATGGATAGGGATTGGATTGTCTGCGGGTGGCGGGGGCCGTAGGTCTGCTGGCGGTTTTAGTTACGCCTCGCCTCATACGGGGGGCGCCCGGGGTGATGGGTCGGGAGCACGGGACAGATGCACCGTCTCGATCGTCCTGCTTCTGGGCGCCGCGCCATTGGATCTCCATCCAATCCCTTTGTATGCCTTTGTGTAGCGAGAGAGCGAGCGAGCAGGCAAGGCCACATTGGTTGCTTAACAGCAAGCCCATCATCATCACCTTTTTCGTTCCATCCGGCCAGCACATCAAATCAATAACTCGATCTGAAGGCGAGGCGTGCATGTTTTTCAGTCACGATTCATGAGCACTATTGGTTTCCAAGCACATCTTTTAGTTGATGAGTTATCTTATATAAACGGGCCATGTTGGGAGTGTGTGTAATTATTATCTTATATTTTAAAGAGCAAAAGAATCGAAGATGAAATTCTTCTTATGGCTTTGCTTGCATGGCCCGCCTTTGGACTGCAGAGGCGACACAAGCGGCATGGTCTACAGCC
The DNA here is from genome assembly GCA_015847255.1 of Hyparrhenia diplandra. Classification (NCBI taxonomy): domain Eukaryota; kingdom Viridiplantae; phylum Streptophyta; class Magnoliopsida; order Poales; family Poaceae; genus Hyparrhenia; species Hyparrhenia diplandra. The sequence continues at coordinate 153,655 of JADLZK010011042.1, forward strand.
GAGTGCTTCGTGCACCTTGTGCGACCAGCTCGATGAGACCACGACCACCTCACCTGTGCTCGTGTGTCACGCTCAAGAAGTTTGGTCGTGTCTTCTAGCGGCCCACGACATATATCATGGCAACCCCTGACCAGGACTCCTGCCTATGCAGTTGGTGGTTGTTCTCTCGGGCTACTACCCCGGCCGCTTAGGAGGACTTTCGTCTCCGTGGTGCTTCTTGTACGTAGCGAGTGCCTCAAGGAAAATAACTAGCGAACGTTCGACCAGAAGTCCATTACACCTGCTCAGCCCGATGGTGATGATCTGGATGAAGCGGACTCTTGGATTGGAGCGGGGTTCAGCAGCCTTTCCTTCTATAACCAGTCTGGTAGCTTGACGCAGCCCCCTGGCTCATCATCGTAGAGGCCACCACAAGCTGGTGATTTTTTGGATATTCATTCAAGTGGAGGATGACCCTCGCCATTCCACCTCTTGGAGCGTGTAAAATTCTAATCTTCCACTTTATAAAACACGTGTTAATGGTAAGGCACACTTTCAAAAAAAAAAAGAGCAAAAGAATTATAATAGCCCATAGGATCCTAATAACATATTTTCTTCCACCTTTCCTATTGCTCTCAGTCGAAGATAAACAGACTTCAGGCGACGCCTGTAGGGCTGATATCAATAGGTCTTAGGGGGCTCTGGCTCTAGAATGGTGGGCATCGGACAGTCAACATCGCTCCCTGATAGCCACGCTTGTTTTCAGGCGACTGCTATATAGCATGTCCAATTTTTCTTCTTGTTTTTCTATTTTTTTTTAATTTTCTGAAAACAACTAAAAGTGGTGGATCATATATATGATCATGTACTTGCATGTTTTCCCCAAGGTAATGCACTTCTTAGAGAGGTATCGTCTGGTCGATCGATATGGATGGATCATGGATGTAACCGATCGACAATGGCTATAAGTAATTGATTGATCATGGGTCATGGATGCAATTGATTGAAAATGCCATTTTTTAGAAAAAGAAATATATTAATATTACAGCTTCTATATCGAGAGATGCATATAGCTATTCCTTATTGCACCACAAAACACATAGAACTCACGTAAAAACGAACACAAAGCACCCACACCATAGGTTACGGACCTAGTTACCTCATAAAAACAAAAATCCTTATTACAATGCTCTTGTTTGCCTAGAAAAAGATACTCAAGGTAGTTCATCCATATAACCACCGAGAAGATAGTGAAAATATCAAGGCAAAAAACAGAGCAGTTGGAAGACTTGTCCAATTAACGAATCTTTTTGCCTTGCGGTCGGAGAATCACAAGGTTCGCACGCACTGGGTGCTTCATAAAATTAAACATCTCGATGATGGCATTCGCGTGGAGTTTGACGGCGTCCTCACCCTCCACTTCCACCCACTTGAATTCCCTCACAAGGTTCGCCATGAAATAGCCGATGTGGAGCAACGAGACGCTTATAGCAGGGCACATCCTCCTGCCAGCTCAAAGGCATCATCTTCATCTCCCCGGACATGGACAACAGGTTCTTGGTAGTGCTTCCTTCACCTCCGTATCCATGGAAACGTTCTGGCTTGAACTCATCAGGGTCATCCCACACTGTCTTGTCCCTCGCTAGATCACGCAATGGGAATACCATCTTAGTACCCGGAGGAATACGCTGGCCATCATGAACCACTTGGTCTTCTTCCTTCACCTTTTTTTTTTTTGTCAGTTGGAAATTATGTACATTAGATTTTGTCATTGGTTGAATCTAGCTCAAAAAACAATCTATGATCAACCGAAAAAATAACTAGCTAGAATATATACATAAAGTCAATACTAATAACATTCCTCATAAAGTCAATACTAATAACATTCCTAGCTTATGTGGCTACTATACTTGATACTTTCCGTAGTTTTAAATTATACAAGTTACTTTTTAGTTTTTCTAGATATATAGCTTTTGCTATATATATTTACATACCCCCTCCGTCTTGGTAAAAAAGTCGATTTTAGGACAGCCACACGGTTTCCAAAACACAACTTTGACCTCTTATTATTTTAAAAATATTTATCAAAATGTGATTATATGTATACTTTTATGAAAGTCCTTTTTTAAGATAAATCTATTCATATAATTTTCATATTTACAAACTCAACAACTTAAAATTATTGTGATTTATATTCTTAATGTTTGACCTAAACCTTGTTCAAAACAACTTTCGTTACCAGTACGGAGGGAGTATATATACGTTATGTCTAGAGATACCATAAAATATGTATCTATATATAAAAAGTTAGAATGACCTACAATTTGAAACAAAGTAGAGAGGGCTTACCTGCCTAAATACCAACATGGTGGTGGGATGTAGCCTCAGTGCCTCCAAGATGACAGCGTTGAGGTAGTCCAGCTTTCAAGAACCTCCTCCCCAACCTCCTCGGCGTCGGCGTGGACAACGGCATTGATCTCCCTCCGGATGGCCTCCTGCATGTCTGGGTTTTCATTAAGTTGGCGATGATCCACTGCAGCGCCGCGGATACGGATTCAGTGCCGGAACCAAGGAACTCTGAGCAGAGTCCCACAAGTTCACCGTCCTCGAGCCTCCGCTGCTGTCGTTGCTTCCCTCCGCTGCTGCTGTGGTCGTCGGCTTCCTCCACCGGGACATGGAGGTCAAGGAGCGAGTGCACGTATGTCGGCGGCTCGTCGGAGCCCCGGCGATGGCTGCGGCAGCGGTCGATAAGCGGGAAATACAACCCCTCCTGCTTCTTCCTTATGGCCATCAGGCTGTTCCACGTCTTGCGGTAGATTAGCCTGAACAAGGGCAGGAACGGCACGAACGCGAACCTGCGCACTGCAGTTAGGGACAGGATGAGCTCGGTCTGGACGTCGGCCATGGCTCGAACCACGTCCGCGTCGATACCGTCGCCGAAGCACATGGTGGAGACGAGGCGAAACACCGTGCCGCGGATGCTCTCCGCGGCGAGGACGATGCCGTTGGTGAGCTGCTGCTGCCCTGAGGTTGGCGACGAGGTGGCGCAGCGCCTGGCGCCGCACGGACGCATAGCCGTGCAGGTGCGTCGGGTGGAGGACTCCCGAGGTGAGGTTGTGGCGGAGGGCACGCCAGAGCTGGCCGTAAGGTGCCGAGGTGATGTTGTGGTAGCGGCGGCCGGAGATGACGGCGCTGGGTGTCATGGACGGTGGGCGGTTGGAGAAGGCGGAGCCGCCGCCGGCTCGGCTGCCCTGCACGAGCAGCTGATGCGCCGTGGCGAAGTCCGTGACGAAGACAAATAATGGCTTGCGTGCACGTGCTACGGCAGACTTGAGGGTCGCCAGGTGTGCCTTGATCGGCGGCGTTGCACGCCGGACGATCAGGATGGCCACTGCTGGGAGAACCAACGCGAGCAACAGGAGGAGGAGTTCCATGGTTGTTGGTTGATGCATGAGCATGGCCTTCCACGGCCAATTACACACAACAGTACAAGTCCACAGACTGCTAAACCTTAATGCGTACGTACTACTCTACTCGGGCCCTTTGGGTATATGCTAGTAAAATTTATAGAACCTTGTGTATTTTGAGCTTGCTGTGGACACACACAGAGCATATGATTTATAGTCGTGCATGATGGGTTGTCATGACGTCACGCCTCACCAATGATTTGGATCACATATCACCACCAAAATATATATTGGTTTGCACACAAATACGTCATCGTATCACTAATGCATGCAACGTGATTTTTGCCGATGCATATATTCGTCATTATCAGTACTTCAAACGATCTTTTTTGTCGATGCCTAGAAGAAAACAAAATTTCTCTGACGTATTATATTACACCGCCACTGACAGAAAAAACTGTATTATCTATTATTAGGTGAGCGGCAACCTATACGAAAATTATAATACTAACAAAATTGTTTGTGTCTCTGTACACGCGATTCACACTAGCAGAAAAATTGTAGTATTTCCCTGTCGCTGTCGGTACAAGTGGCAGACAGACAAACATATTTGATTTATTATCTATGCTATAATTCCTTTGTCGAGTGAAGGACCGAAGAGGCGACCAGAAGGTGAATGGGAGCCTCGAAAAATTCTTCCGAATTATCGACCTTGTAGCTCTCACGACTCTTCAAAGCGAAACAAGCAACTCATGGTAAAATCACGACCTTGATTGTAAGGTGGATGACGATTGCGCTAGAGTCACGGGGGATCAACAGGAGACAACATGAAACAATCACACAAGCAAACATAAGAAAACAACGACAAAACCTCGGACAGTCCGGACAAAGGGGAGGTCGGACTATCCGATAGTAAGAGTAGAGAGCAGATAGCAGATCTAGACACATTGTCTCGGGACACCGACGGACTGTGCGAGCTGGGAGGGAGGACTGTCCGACGGTCAAAACAGTCAAACAGACCTGTTCCCGAACACGGACGGACTGTCTGCGTTTCAGGCGGACCGTCCCGCAGGCTAAAACCTGAAACCAAACGAAATGAAGAAGCTGCTGGACACAAAGCCGAGAAGTCAACGCCGGACTATCCGCGGTAGAGCCCTGGTTGTCCGCCGTTGAAAAACAGAAAGCGAAGCTTTCACCGCACCCCTGCTGGACTTTTCGGCTGGGTGAGTCCGACAGTCGGGCTTGGTGGCGGACAGTCCGCGTCTCACGTGGCAAAGAAAAGAGGAATGAGCACGAACTTGCCTGGATGGATCCCGACACGGACGGTCGGGGTTTGGACCCGACTGTCCGCGAGTCACTGAAAACCCCCAAAACAGCACGAACTCAAAAACGCCCCATCACTAAATGTGACCAGAACTCGGTCAGAAGTCAATCTCAGGTCACAAGATTTTAGCTAGGTGATCTAGGCATGTAGGTGACCAAATCCCCCAAAAAAATTTCGCGTTTGACCGAACAAATCACAACCAAAAGATTTTCAGATCACGACCAAAACTTCGAAGAACAAGAACACGACTTACAAAAGTGCTTCGATCTATGGATTCGATCTGGATTCAAATGAATTCCTTGGTGAATCTCTTAGGTACAACGAAGTAGAACAAATCACAGCAAGAAGAATCGATCCAAACGACCCACAAACGACGAATCGAGCACTAGAATGGGGAGGAGAAACAGACTGCGAAAATGGCACACAAGAACACAAAACCTTAGAGCAAATCCGCAGCACACATGTAAATCGATCGACCCAAAAGCCCAGAGGGCATGCACACACCGAGGGGTGTGCCGTACCAACAGATTCACAAAATAGTTGTTTGGACCTCTCCCACTCGGCGCAACTACAGACTGGAAAACCCTAACTAAAACTAGAAACTGGAGAGACAACATGAGATGGAGGGCTACCCTCTCTATTTATAGTCTTGCTCACAATGACCATCCTACCCCTGCTGATACAATTGTCAATACCACTTAGTTAGGGGTATAATGGTCAGACTTGGATATCTTTTGATCCGACGGCCACCGCGCCACCTCATTTGTAAGGTTGCTCCACGCAATATCCTAGACACCGCCACGTGTTGTCCTTCCGTCCACCGGAACATCTGCCCGGGTTTTGAGGCTCAAGTCCGTCAAACCCGCCACCGATGGTTTTGAAGCCCAAATCACCAAACCCGCGCCCGTGGTTTTGAGGCCCAAACCACGAAACCGGCCACCGGTGGTTTTGAGGCCCAAACCACCAAACCTCCGACGCATGCCGCCGGTTTTGAGTGCCCGAGTCGCCAAGTCATCCGAGCCACCCGCTCGCTTGCATGCTCGCGGTCTTGACCTGATCGACACGGTCCCGCCACGTCCAATTGCATTCGTCGATGTCCCGGATGTCAGCCACCATGGCTAGCCACCCAGCGATCCGGTCCCTCGGTCCAAGCCTCACGTTCGTCCTTCACCTCCGCGGTTCGTCGGCCTAGCACATTCTCCTTGGCCTTTTCACCTCGCCGTCATCTACCATCTCGGAGCTCCACACTGTACAACACCAACCAAGAGATGCGTCTTCAACACACTCCACGTATTTGGTGAACATAGCGAAACATAAAAGATAAAGGAAAATAGAAGTAAAATGTTGATTTGTTGACAATCACACAACTAGACACATTTGATCTAAATCAACCATGTGTTCACATCGAGTTTAAGTTATGCACATTAAATTCCACCCCTAGTGTTTTTCCTACTATGCCACCTATATTAACAAATAAACCGGTAGAAAAAAGTGGTTTCACCACCGGTTCAAGGATTGCACGAGCAGTGAAAAGGGCATAATACAAAGCCCCCACTTTCCTCGTCTTCTTCCCCAGCCCAAACTCCATCCACTTCTTTTAGGGAAACAGGAGGGTTAAGTTGCACCCTACTAATTTTGATTGAATTAAAAGAACAAAGTTCTAAAAATACAACTCAAGATACAAAGAAGGAAACGAAGAAACTAAGCAAGATAACACAAAATTGTCTAGCCATAATTGAACCTGAGGTCATAAGGCTTGTTTAGCTCTAAGCTTAACTCGAGCTAGCTCATGCTTTGAAGATAGATCTGCATATGCTTGCAAAGAGTGAGATTGATATGTAGGGCTCCCGCCTTTCCTTCGCCAATGTTAGTGTCATTTTCAGCCACGTCACATGAGGAAATTAATGAACACAGTAGCCTATAGCAGGAGATGACCACATGGATCTGACTTGAAGAGGCTCATCTCGCAGCACGACAGCACTATATATATTTGCATGCAAGCCTCATAAGATTGCGAAGTACATATTAAACTTCTTGATATCCCATCTCGTGCTCCGCGTGATCACGACGCTATCTTATCTGTTAGTGGCTTACCCCTATATTTATATGTCTCGATCGATGTTTGGTATAACCATCGTTAATAGAAAAGTGCACACTTCTGCCAAGAGATCAAGCATCATTGATTTGATAGATCTTTAGTTTGTAGCCTGGACACAGCCGCTAACTATTGTTTATTTGTATATATACATACATTGTTCAGTACTCAGTGACATCCTGCACGTAGCTGAGGCTCATCAACAGCAATCATGCAAGTTCTTCTGTTGCTCTCGTTGGTTCTCCCGGTGGTCATCCTGATCGTCCGGCGTGCAACGCCGACGACGAAGGTATGCCTGGCCAACCTCAAGTTGGTTCTAGCAAGTAAGCCACCACCACCTATGTTGGTCACGGACTTCGCCACGGCGCATCACCTGCTCGTCCGGGGCACCAGAACCACCGGCGTCGCCGCCGCCGGCGGTGGCTTCTTCTCCAACCGCCCTCCATCTATTTCACCCAGCGCCGTCCTCTCCGGCCGCCTCTACCACAACATCATCTCGGCACCCTACGGCCAGCTCTGGCGCGCCCTCCGCCACAACCTCACTTCCGGAGTCCTCCACCCGACGCACCTGCGCGGCTACACGGCCGCGCGGCGCCATGCGCTGCGTGGCCTCGTAGAGGACCTCAGGGGAGCAGCAGCTCGCCAACGGCATGGTGCTTGCCACGGAGAGCATCCGCAGCGCCTTGTTTGGCCTCGTCTCCACCATGTGCTTCGGCGAGGGCGTCGATGCGGCTGTGGTCCGCGCCATGGCCGATGTCCAGATAGAGCTCATCCTGTCTTTGCCTGCGGCACGCACGTTCGCGAACGTGACGTTCCTGCTGCCGGTGTTTAGGTTAATCTACCGCAAGCGGTGGAACAAGCTGGCCGCGATACGACAGAAGCAGGAGAAGCTCTTCCTCCCACTCATCGACGGCTGCCGTAGCCATCCCCGGCACTCTGACGAGACGACGACATACGTGCACTCGCTGCTGGACCTTCATGTGCCGGTAGAATTCGAAGCAAACGACCACATAGCTGCTGGAGGCAAGCAAAGGCAGCAACGGAGGCTCGAGGACGGCGAACTCGTGGGGCTCTGCTCGGAGTTTCTTGGTTCCGAGCTGAATCCCTATCCTCGGCGCTGCAGTGGATCATGGCGAACCTAATCAAGCACCCAGACATGCAGGAGGCCATCCGGAGGGAGATCCATGCTGCTGTTGAGGACGACAGCGAGGAGGTCGGGGAGGAGGTTCTTGGGAAGCTGGATCACCTCAACGCTGTCATCTTGGAGGCATTGCGACTACATCCCACCACCATGTGGGTATTTAGGAAGGTAAGCCAATTACTTAATTAGTCGTATATATGAGCATCGATCTCCAATAGTTCAAAAAAAAAAAATCATAAACCAATGTGTTTTCCATGTAACCTAAAAAGTTAGAACTTGCAAGTATATTTATTGGGTTCCTCCTACTGTTGCTAAAATATCACTTAAAAATAAAATTAAAAAACTAGTTCCATACTTAATTAGCCGCCTCCAGCCATGTCGCTCCCACCCTTTGATCACCACTCAGGGGGCAACTAGCTGCCACAGTAGGTCGACAGCCTTCTCCTGCCAGCCACAACCTGCATACTCCTATTGGTTACGTTTATACTAGGTTATTACGTTGATACTTATTGCTGAAAGATCCAAATTTTGGTTACGTTGATACTTGTTTGCTAAAAGAAACGAAAAAAGACGCAAAATTTCGACAGTATCGGCCACTATATATCGACAACCTTCGTTTATCAGGCCAGGCCAGCGGCCAGCATGGGCTCGAATCCAGATGACCATCATGTCATGATATGCCTTGGCCAGCCAGTAGCATGGGCCGAATCCGGATGGCCATCATGTCATGATATGCCTCGGCCAGGCCAAAACATCAGGCCATGGGTCATGCCAATGGTCGGTGGGTCTTATGCACGTGTCCCAAATTCACTGTCTACGGTTTGGTCCATGCAAAAATAAAATGAACTGGTTTAGAGAACTACTAGATGCTCTTCGTACCAATGCAAATACTAAAGCTTCAGACATTCATTAAAAATATAATTTTCTCTATACAAATCTCCTTGCCACCTTTTTTTACAGTTGTTCATTATATTTTAATAAATAAATTGTTTTTTGGAGCTAATTTAAATTCAAGAAGAGTGTGAAACAGTTTTCATGACCAAGTAATTACTTGTTGTACAAGATTATCTAACCAATTCAATCTCATGAATATGAACAAAAGGTGGTGGAAGAAGACCAATTGGTTCGTGATGGCAAACATATTCCTGCCGGTACCAAGATGCTCTTCTCGTTGCAGGCTCTAGGGCGAGACAAGACAGTGTGGACTGACCCTAATGAGTTCAAGCCAGAACGTTTCCAAGCATATGTAGGTGGAGAAAGCACTACCAAGAACCTTCTGTCCATGGCTGGGGAGCTGAAGATGATACCCTTTGGGGCCGGCAGGAGGATGTGCCCTGCTGTAAGCATGTCGTTGGTCCACATCGGATACTTCATGGCAAACCTTGTGAGGGAGTTCGAGTGGAGGGAAGCAGAAGGTGAGCATGCCGTCCAACTCCACACGGATGCCAAAGTCTTGATGTTCAATTTCATGGAGCGTCCACTACGCGCTCACCTTGTGCCTCGCCGAGCGGTGGCCAAAAGGATTCACTAACTCATTGGATGCGGCCACTACGCGCTCACCTTGTCCTACAGGAGCAGCCAATCCATTATCCATTGTCTATCGGCCTGCTTTTGTTATAAAATGATTGCTTATGTGCAGCCAGCTGCAGGTTCATACAAATTACAATGTGTGGGAATTTGAATTTGATTACTATATATCTCAGCTAACTGTGTTATGGCCCTGGGACTACCTATCTCTCTGGGGAAAGAATAAATGCGTTATAAGAACTTCTATTTCTTCTTTTTGCGAGTAAATAAATACTAGCTTTGATTTCCATACTAATGTTATCAACGAATGTGGTTTCCATCCATTGCACACCGGGATTGTGTCGTCCTATTTGAGTACTAAACATTAAAAGGTTAGCTGAATAAATGAGATAATTTTCAAAAGATCATAAATGTTCCAAAGGTAAAATATGACCCTGATTTTTTATTTATTTTCGAAATCTTACATTGAATAATTTCCCCTATCCAAAATTTGTCCATTTAATGCAATAGGCTACAATGTATTATTCCAAATGCTACTTTCTCCCTACGCATGCAGCTGCAAACGTGTCCGCACACCTTCCACACTCACAGTGCACGCCTGAACTATGGTCTCATCTCCGACCTCTTCGGCGACCTCCCCGGGCGTCTCACCGTGACCACTCACCATCGGCCTCCGCCCCCTGCGCTTCTTGCACCCACCGCCCCACTCACACGTACCCACACCTCACCGCCTCCCCCCGCCTCCACAGCCTTGGGACCGGGTAGGCCTCCTCTACTACTACTCTCCATATCTCGTCTCTCCACTTGGATCGGCTAGGGTTCCGGCGAGCGCCCCCTTTTTCCCCAACTCCTCCGGTGGGGTGTTGCCGGCTGGCCGGTGCAGGGAAGGGAAGACAAGCGATGGGGATGGTTGTCAAGTAGCTTAGACAACCCTAGCGGCGAGGGATAGCGGTCGGGACAAGGTCTAGTAGGGGGCCACCATGGCTGGACTTCTACGGAGCTAGCCAGAGTTCGTCATGCCCGCATTGGGGGAGGGGTAGGGACGGGGGGAGGGAAAGAAGAGGTGAAAGTCGCCCGGTGGGGTGAGCCCCCCGCAGCGGGGGGAAGGTGTGCTAGAGGCGGAGGGGAAGGAGTTCGCATGTAGGCGGAGTGTGTAGGCGAGCCGCTTCCGCCTTCATGCGCAGCGTTAGCAACTTCCTTGTATTATATGTACCATGTTTAGTATTCAAAATCATATGAAAATATTTTTATAATTCTGTAGTTTGTTTGGATTTGCATTTTTAAACGTAGTGGACCTTTATCCAAGTAGCAGGACGCATCGGGTCGGAGAGAAGGGGGGGGGAGATGTCACACCCCGGAGGATGGGGCCCATAGGGCAGGCCCAACGGGCCCACGACCCGGCAGTGGCGGCACCCCCGGCTCAGCCGCGCACCGCCACCGCCGGCCTCCATGATTTCTTTGGCAATTAAAGTAGGAGTTTAATTAGGATAAGATTAGGACTTTTGGTATGAAGGGGATATCCCACTCTATAAGGAAATCTCCTATTATGAAGAATAAGGATTGCTTGTAAAAGATATTCCAAATCTATAAGGGAGATACAAGTCCCATAGGAGAGCTATATAAGTAAGGGGATGTAATCTCTTAGGGGCATGCAATAAAAAATATTTTCCCGGTCTATCCGCTCCCGCCACCGCCCGCCACCTTCCCTCCCCCCGCACGCTCCCGCCTCCCTCGCCCCTAGCGGGCGGCCGCCCACGGCGCCGCCGGCCCGGGCGCTGCCCCCTCGCAAGGCGGTGTGACACCGAGTATCGTGCCAAACACTCTGTTGTATGATGATTATTCTTTTCCGGTACAACATAGGAACCACAGAAATGTGTGGTTTCAACCGCTAGCTTCAGCAGCCCTTCGAAAGAGAGCGTACATGCATCTAAGCTTGAAATTGAAGGGGCCTGAACATAGCGACTAAACATCAGGAAAATTCATTACATCAAGCTAAGCCATGCATGTCCTCGCCGCCGCAACCTGCCATTACTACCCCTATACGAGGACTCGACAAAGGATTCGCCGAGTGCCACACTAGGCAACGAGCACTCGGCAAAGTTTTAAAACTTTTTAAGATCTATAGTTTTCATTTAGTAAGTTTCTCCATCCAAGGTCGTTTGCAACATTTGAATTTGAAATTTGAGATATTGCAACATAGTTTTGCATGATAAGATTCAAATTAAAACATTGTCAACTAGAAAGTTTCATAACCTTTTGAGATCTACAATTTTCATCTAGGAATTTCTCCATCCGAGGTCGTTTAAAAAATTAAATTTTAAAAATTTGAAATTCAAATGTAGCCTTGCATAACATGGATGAATTCAAATCAAAACGTTTCCAACCACAAAGTTTTATAACTTTTCAAGATCTACAAAGTTTATATTGGTCCTTTGTTCATCCGGCATAGTGGTAGTAACATTGTTCACAAATCCTATATTTTCGATAGATATGAGAGAGATGTAGTTTATATGAATAATGTTACTATCGCTTGTCAAATGAAGAAATGACGAAAATAAAAATGTAGATTTTGAAAAGTTATACAACTTTATAGTTGAAAACTATTTCATTTGAATTCGTTTAGGGCCTCAAAAATGCTTCAAAAAGCTGATTTGTCAAGGGCAAAAAAAAGGCAAACGACAAAAATGCCTCTTTCCGAGTGCCAAAAACACTCAGCAAATGTGCATTTTGTAGAGTGCTAGAAAAAAACCCTAAAAAAACACTTCACAAAATGCATCTTTGCCGAGTGTTTTTTTATTTGGCACTTGGCAAAGTGCTTCTCAAGCAAAAGACGACGACATTCGGTAAAGAGTGGGATTCGTAGTACATTTCACGAGAAAAACTAAGTGATGGTTAGGCCAGCCTAAGTGGATAATTTTATAGTGTTGTTTTTGAAACTATCATAACATATAGAATGAAATAAAATTTAGATGAAACATCGATCTACTCTAAATAGCTTTTTAAGTTCATGACTCATATAGAGTTGGTAATTGTGCTTAAAGACTCATTTATTTCTTTCTCTCTTTTTAAGTATGTTATTATACTATAAAAATACCTACATTACTCCCTCTGTCTCTATGAAAGTGTCATTTTTTACTTTTGGCTATCGAGTTGCCCATTCGTCTTATTCAAAAAAAAATTGGAAATAATAAATTAAATTAATAAGCATAAGTATCTCTAATGACAAAAAGGCTTATGATAAAGTTAACCTGGAATTTTCTACAACAAACTTTAAGAATGAAAGGTTTCTCTCCAAAGTGGTGTGATTGGATAAAGAAGTTTACCCAGGGGGGTAATGTAAACATTAAGTTTAACGATCAACTTGGGCGTTACTTCCAAACTAAAAAGGCTTAAGACAAGGTGACCCCATGTCTCCTATACTATTTAATATAGTGGTAGACATGTTGGCTGTACTAATTGCAAGAACAAAAGAAGCAGGCCAAATATATGGGGTCATTCCTCATTTGGTCCAAGATGGTCTGTCAATTCTTCAATATGCGGACGACACTGTAATTTTTTTGAGCCATGATGTTGAAAAGGCGGTTAACATGAAACTGTTGTTAACCACCTTTGAACAACTATCTGGTTTAAAGATTAATTTCCACAAAAGTAAGGTTTTTTGCTTTGGACAAGCTAAGAATCATGAGCAGTTTTATTCGCAATTGTTTGGGTGCGCCGTTGGCAAGTACCCTTTCAGATATCTTGGCCTACCAATGCATTTTAAAAAATTGTCCAATAAGGAATGGAAATTTATAGAAGAAGGAATTGAGAAGAGACTTTGTAGTTGGAAAGGCAAGTTGCTCACGGTAGGGGGCCGGCTAGTCCTTATAAACTCGGTGCTATCCGTTTACCGATGTTTATGATGTCTTTCTTCGAAGTGCCAAAAGGGGTTCTAGAAAAATTGAGTGTTTTAGGTCTCGATTTTTTCGGCAAAATGACCAAGACAAGAGAAAATATAGATTGGTCAAATGGGATGTTATTCGCCAACCTAAGGATCAAGGCGGTCTAGGTATCCAAAAATGGAAACTCAAAACAAATGTTTGCTTAGTAAGTGGCTTTTCAAATTACGAAATGAAGATGGTATATGGCAAGAACTACTAAGGAATAAGTACATTAAAAATAAGACTTTAGGGGTTGTGAGAAGAAACCAAGAGATTCACATTTACGGAGAAGTTTGATGAATGTTAAAGATAGCTTCTTCAAGTTTGGTCACTTTAAGGTAAAAGATGGGTCACAAACACGCTTTTGGATTGATACTTGGCTAGGGAATAAACCACTCAAAGATAAGTTCCTGTGCTTGTTTAATATTGTTAGAGAAAACAAGATACCATAGCTAACATACTAAGTTCTCCCGTACTAAATGTTTCTTTTAGAAGAAATCTAGTGGGGGGTAAACTTATCTCATTGGCTTCGTATTGTGTCATCCTTACAACATATTAACTTAACCCAAGAAAGAGACGTCTTTGTGTGGGATCTAAAAGCCTACGGGTTGTTTACGGTCAAATCCATGTATGCCGCTTTAATTAACAATGGGGTTAGAGTGTCACAAGATATTTGGAAGACAAAATTACCAATGAAAATAAAAGTTTTTATGTGGTATATCAAAAGGTGTTGTGTTAACCAAGGATAACTTGGCTAGAAGGAATTGGAATGGAGATAAGCAGTGCTCTTTCTGTCACCTTCCTGAAACAATTCAACACCTATTTTTTGATTGTTTCTATGCCAAAGTTTTGTGGCGCTCTGTACATTTACTTTTTTAGCTTATCTCCACCTGTTAGTATTTATGACTTGTTCCATAATTGGTCTAAAAGGGGAACAAAAAGCATAATTTATTGTTATTAACGCAGCACCTGCACTTATATGGACAATCCGGCTAACAAGGAATGAAGTTGTTTTTGACAAATGCAAACCAAAAACTCTTTTGCAGGTACTTGTTCGAGGAACTCATTGGCTACGTCGATTGGGCAAGTTTGCGAAGAGAGTGAAGATCTCCGGGGATCTTTTAATCGCCGCGCACGCGTCATCTAGAAGTGTCGGCATTATCATTCTTCGGTTCCGGTGGTTGGCTATCACGGAGACATTTTGGTTATGTTTAGCCAAAGACATTTTATTCCGTGTTTGCGTAGGTTTGGATTTGGGCTGGAGTTTGTGTCCAGCAAAACTTGTTTGGTTTTTAAACGCTGTAATAATTAGTCCGATTCTATCCATGGATAGATGAAGCCGGATTTTTATCCTTTATCTAAAAAAAAAAATCTCTAATGACAAAATAAGTCATAACAAAATAAATAATATTTATACAAAAAAATTTGAATAAGACGAAAGTGTTCAAACAAAATGGCATGGAAACCAAAGTGACATTTTCAAAGGGACGGAGGGAGTATGTGATAATCTATTGAGCCTTGTTAGTCCATAATTGGACAATATTTATCAAATACAAACGAAAAGTGCTACAGGAGTTTGAATTCTAACATTTTGAATTTTTGGTGGAGCTAAAGAAGGCCTTGTTGGACATGGCTAGGGGTATTCTGTCATGTCAGATACATTCTCGACAAATTAAAACATCTTCATACTATACCCCTCTCAACCACCCCATCATGCACGTAGTTTTCAACGTATTTATTTTCCTATCCTATCCTAATCGAAATATTAAATTAAGGCCGTACATTTTTGAAGAATTTTTCCGTACGTTGAAGTTGTGCAAACGTGAGTATTGGAAACATTTTCCAGTACGTTTTTTTTCTTGATGATTGTTTTCCAATGCACCCTCACAGGGGGTGAGGCTCTAGAGGCCGGATCAGGACAGTGTAGCTAGAGAGAGAGAGAGAGAGAGATGAGATTGTGTGAGTAAGATGGAGCGGCAGAGGAAAAGGGCATAGAGAGGAATGGGAGAGAGTTTGAGTGGTGAGTCCAAGTGGAATTAACTGTGCTTAAATAAAATTGTAGGTCTCATAGCATTAAGGCAGAATTAAGGGAGGAACTTAAGGCAGAAATTTTCTAGCTGGGAGGAACTTAAGGCAGAATTAGACTCCATTCAACTCACTCGGTCCAGGGACAGAGTGATATGGGATCTAGAGAAGAAGAAGACATACTCTACAAAATCTCTGTACAAATTCTTAACTGACAAGGGTAGGCCTAGCAAGGTGGCTAGTTTCATTTGGAAGAGTAAACTTCCTTCAAAAATAATTTTTTCTATGGCAGGTGGTCAACAATAAACTTCAGGTGGCCAAATCTTTAACTAGAAGAGGGTGGAAAGGGTCTGAAAAGTGTTGCTTAAATGATGGCGAGGAAATAGTGAATCATGTCCTTTTTGAGTGCCAGATAGCAAAGTTTGTTTGGGGGGTGATTAGGGATATCTGGCAGTCGGTACAGATCCCTAGTTCAGTTTCAGAAACCATAATCATTTGGCTGTATGGGAGAGGGCCAATGCCTTTCAGATTGCTTGTTTATGTTTTTGCATGCATAGCTTGGGCGTTGTGGACTACTAGAAATAAGATGGCAATTGAAAAGAAGTTTCCTCAGGCACCAGCTGACATCCTATACAACACTATCTCTTTGATGCAGCGATGGAAGATATTGCTGAAACCCAAGGACGGGGAGCGAATTGATCTGGTCGTGAAGGAGATAATCAAGTGGATCAAGACGTTCAAGCCTGGGAAGCATTCTGCTACGGATGTAATGGAACTATAATAAATCGTTTTGCTTTAGCAGTCTTGAGTCTTGAGTAGTGACGTTTTTTCTTGTTCTGAAGTGTAAACTGGTAACCCCAGTGGCGATGACGTTTGTAAACCGTGTTGGCTTTCTTAAAGCCGAGTTTATGAAACTCTTTTCAAAAAAAAAAAAGTTTGGTGCCATATATGCTGCGATCATCATCTTAAATCATATCCTCCAGCCGTCATCGACGACTACAACTGAAATAAAACATTATATCATCTCTGCCCATCAATATGTGTTTATAAATGGTGCGAATCACAGTCATCATGAAAGCCGTGTAAACTATAATAAAAAAATCATCTATTTAAATTCATCAAACAAATCACATGTAAATGATCTGATGATACACAACCTTATAAAATATTTTATTCAAACTCGACTTTGTTTGAGAGATATAAAAGTAACAAATTTCAAGCCAGAAAATTTTCCAAATAATTTGTTGAAAATTTGTTATTTTTATATCTCACAAATGAAGTCGAGTTTGGACAAAATATTTTACAAGGTTGTGTATCATCAAATCATCTACATATGTGATTTTTTTGGTGAATTCAAACGACATTTTTACTATAGTTTGCATGGGTTTTCATGAAGGTTATGGGTTTGCACTATATATTTTGAGACAGTGACATGCACAAGGTAGCTAGCACCAAGGGGAAGAAGGCACGTATATAGTACTCTGCATAGCAGGTGCACATATATATACTGTACTCCTCCTGTTGCTTCCCATTGGTTCTCCCGGTGGCCATCCTCCTCGTCCGGCGTGCAACGCCGTCGATCAAAGCACGCCTGGCCACTCTCAAGTCTGGCATACCACGTACACTACGTAAGCCAATTTTCATCAAGGACTTCACCACGGCGGCGGCGCATCACCTGCTCATCCGGGGCAGCCGCATGGCGTCGGCGTCACCCAGCGTCATCATCACCGGGCGCCGCTACCACAACATCATTTCGGCACCCTCCGGCGGCCAGCTCTGGCGCACCCTCCGCCACAGCCTCACCTCAGGAGTCGTCCACCCGACGCACCTGCACCGCTACGCGGCCGCGCGGCCTCGTCACGGACCTCAGGGAGCAGCAGCTCACCGACGGCGTGGCGCTAGCTGCAGAGAGCATCCGCGACGCCGTGTTTCGCCTCGCCTCCACCATGTGCTTCGGCTATGGCATTGACGCCGGCGTGGCTCGAGCCATGCCGACGTCCAGACCGAGCTCATCCTGTCCTTGCCTGCGTTGCGCACGTTCGCACCAGGGCCATTCCTGGCGGTGTCTAGGCTAATCTACCGCAAGCGGTGGAACAAGCTGGCCATGATACGGCAGAAGCAGGAGCAGCTCTACCTCCCGCTCATCGACAGCTGCCGCAGACATCGTGGAGACTCTGCAGACATGACGCCGAGTTATGTGCACAGTGCACACGCTCCTGGACATCCATGTCCCGGTAGAACTGGAAGCAGACGATCAAAAAAGCAGAGGCAAGCAACGGAAGCTTGAAGACGGTGAACTCGTGGGACTCTGCTCCGAGTTCCTTGGTCAAGTAACTGAATCCACAGCCGCAGCGGTGCAGTGGATCATGGCGAACCTAATCAAACATCAAGACATACAGGAGGCCATCCGGGAGGAGATCAATGCTGTTGTGGACGCTGACGCCGAGGAGGTGGGGGAGGAGGTTCTTGGGAAGCTTGACCACCTCAATGCTGTCATCATGGAGGCGCTCAGGCTGCATCCCACCATCATGTGGGTATTTAGGCAGGTAAGCCAAGTATGTAGCCCTGGGATTTGCTATATCTCAGTCGCTTGAAAATATATATTTTTCTCAGACGACGGGTATAAGGGCACTCACAGTGGAAGACTCTACGATAGAGTCTATACATCGTAGACTCTACCACAAGAAACCATAAAGAGTGCACAATTTGTAATAGCAGTTTCCATAGATAAAGACATTAATTACTCAATAAAAAAAGGTGATCAGCTGTGGCATATCATGGTGTGATCCACCCTACACCTGATCACCTTGAACATGAAGCATACAGATGCATACAGTATCAGTCTCGTTCATTGAAGCAAAATAACATATACCAAGAGCCATGACTGGTAATTTATTTTCATCAATCGGCTGTGGCATACACATATGATCCACCCTGAACCTTGCTGCCTTGTACTCCTGGTCCGTCGGGCGCCGGCTAGTTGTGCCCGAGCTGCCATTGTTTTAGAGATTACAGGCAACAAGCAAAGTAGTTTGGCACTGGCAGCGATTGTGCTTTTTGAGGGGCGCCGGCGGACTACAAGACCATGGCATCTCCGACACCTTCTCCTGCATGTGCCGCTGCAGTGGGTGTCGAGTGCCCCAGACGCCATGGCCGCCGTGCCCGCCACGGGGTCGCGCACGCCCCACTGCCTCCACCATCTCACAGTTGTGGTTGGCTACTGCCTACTGTGACCATGCGTAGGGATGGAGCAGGAAGAAGACGCGTGAACCTGGTGGCTCAACGGGCGGACGCGCGGAACGAGTTCCTCTTGGGGCCTGGGCGGTCGTGCAATATCCGCGACGGCGTGGTCCGCGACAGCTGCGCCAACTCACCGCCAGCGGTCGTGCAATATCCGGGGCGGACCTGGCTGTGAAATCCGCACGAGCGAGGCGGACGCGCGAGCTCCCGCCGGCGGCTACGCTCTCCACGGCGGCTCTGAGGCAGCAGCATGCAAGGCCCACGGCGGCACACGCGAGGACTGGCGGCGACAGACGGGGAGGACGCTCCCACGGCGACGCAGCAAGGATGGTCTCCAGCGACGGTATCAAGCCGCGGCCGGAGGTCGCGTTCGCGCCGTCGAGCGCTGTGAGACCGACGGAGATGCGGGCGCACGGGATCGGTCCAGAGCCGTGAATGACCTCGAAGCGCTCGTAGACGTCGTTTCTACTTTAGACGTCGTTTCCTCGGATTTTCTTCTCTCTCCTCAATAAATATCCCGCCACATCAGCATTTTATCTACATGGCGGTGTAATTAATGGTCATAGACTTTACCATGTAGAGTCGCACTGTGAGTCTTTCCGAGACATCGGCACAGAACATCACGCAGAAATCATCGCAGAACATCGATTCTATACTACGTGAACATTACAACACATCGGCACGTAACACAAGTACAAAAACAAATCAATAAGTTACATTCTTTTACTATGAAAGAACAAATGGCAATTTATATCTATATAAGCACAATCACATAAAACAAATAGATATTTTTTTACTATGGAAGGACAATAGACAATGACAAACTATATAAGCACAAACACGTAGAAGACAAGCCGTAATGTTCGTGTAGTATAGAAATGATGTTGTACTATGTTTTATGTGATGTTTGTTAAATATACCTGTCGCCTGATTTTTACCTTTTTTTCTCCGACGACGGTAGTATAGGAAAAGTGCCCTAATAATTCATCATATTATATATATATATAACACTATCCAACCAACCTCATCAATACAGGTGATGGAAACTGCCACGTGGTCCATGATGGAGAACATATCCCTATGAGTACCGACGTAATGTTCTTGTTAGAGGCATTGGGCCAGGAAAAGGCAGTTTCGGATAATCCGGATGAATTCAAGCCAGAACGTTTCCATGGATTTGGAGGTGGAGAAAGCACTACCAAGAAGTTATGTCCATGGCCGCGGAGATGAAGATGATGCCTTTCGGTGTCGGCAGGAGGATGTGCCCTGCTATAAGCATCTCGTTGCTCCACATCAGCTATTTCGTGGTAAACCTTGTGAGGGAGTTTGTTTGGGAGGAAGTGGAGGGTGAGCAGTATACCGTCCAATTGCTCACCTTGTGCCTTGCCGGCCGGAGGCCAAAACGAGTTGCCAATAATTTCTACTATCTCAATGGTTATAAGACTATGGACTACCTTGAGTATCTGTATCCCAATAAATGTGCTGAATAAAGATTTGTGTTTCCATTATATATGGATCTGGTTGATATTTAAATCACCAGTATTTGTTGCTTTGCATCTACTTTGCTTAGTCTAAGAGAAAACTTAATAAGCTTGGTCATAAACCGAAACAAGTGTACGGAGTACTCGTATGTTCTCTTCTGAATACATTTTTATTGACCATGACCACAACGGCTATTTGTCCTCACTAACGTAGACGCCCTCTTTGCCAATTGTAAAATGTTTTGTCTAGTGTTTTATTCCGGGCACTCGGTAAAGACTCTCTTTGCCGAGTAGCATAAAAAACACTTGGCGCAAGTAAGGAGTTGGTTTGGTTACAACAAAGCGCGTAGAATGTGGAAAAAAAGCTCCGCACCACAAAAGCTGACTCACTAAGCAAAAATTAGGTATAAAAAGTATATGACTTACAATTTGAAACGAAGAGACCAAGAGAGTCCTATTTATTACGCATGATAAATATTAGTGTTTCTTGTATATCTTTTCAAGTTTAAAAATGACTTCTTGAAACCAAGATGTGTATTTCCTTTCCGGGGCAGATGTACCGTTGGCATCAAAGTAAAGGCAGATTCTTATATGGGAAAGATCTTATCTCCCGAAAGATATCTATAACTCCTATATAGGAGGCCCCCACTAAAGCAATTTTGGGAGTTCTCACTTTCATTGGTCCATGGGAGTGGTAACTGAAGGATGGCAAAGTGGCCTGTCAGCTCGGTGTTTTCCCCGGCCGGTTCGAGCCGTTTCGTCCCCATGTTGGTCATCGCCGCGCTATCCCCATCCAGTCCGTCTCCGGCTGAGCGCCCCTTGATTTCGTCGTCGGATGCGCCTCTTCACCTCTCCTAGGCTGCGCCTTTTTCCGTCCCATCGGCATCGTCAGTTTAGGTCTTGGGCCGCCGCCTTCAATGATGCGGTCTTCTCAGCTGCCTCGCCGACGATGCATCTACCCATGCCACTTCACCGCCCGTGGCAACGATTTATGCCCGTCGCCCAGATCCTTCTTTATCAATCCGCTCGGTGTCCGCCTGCCGGTCGTTCCCTGTGCCGCGCCCGTGGACTCAATCTTGGCGAAGGTCTTCAACGAGGTCCGGGGGCGGGCGGCCTCTGCCTCGGCGTCGAACGCGGACCCGCGGAAGGTGCAGCCCCGAGGCGACCGGCAGCAACGCCAACGCCAACGCGGCGCGGTCATCCTCCACCTCGACCCGCGCTTCAGGGCCGGACCGTCCGCCTCCCTCCACTTTCTCCCCGTCCACAGGCGTTTCGTCGCGATGTCACGGTCGCCTCCACGACCCTGCTCGGCCTCCGCCTGGCGCCGGCGAGGAGGATACCGGGCACTGCAGGAGGGGGAAGGCGGCAAGGGACCCTGGCGCGCGAGCTTCGCCGTCCGCCGGTCTGCTGGGCACTTCTCCCCTAGCAGCGCGCTCCGCTGTTCGCCGTCGCGAGCTGCCCCGCTGCCGTCGCGAAATCGAAGAACCCTGCCCCAATCCGCACCAATTCGCGAAATTGAAGAACGCCGCCCCAATCTGCCGTCATGCACAGCTCCTCCGCGGGCACTGCCGCAACGCGAGCGCCACCGCCGGCTCCGTCGCCGCGCGAGGTCTCCCTGGATATATCTACTGCTTGAATATAGTTAAAGCTGGTCGTTTACTCACTTCTCTGTATGACCCCACTTTTTTTTTTCCCTCCAGCTGAAATATGGTTGCAGCAACTCAGAGGACCATCAGTTTGTTAGAGGCATACCAATATATGCAATAAGCCAAGTACTAGGGAAGATTATCTCTGGAACTCAAGGCCCTTTTCGGCTTATCAACGGAACAAAGAGGCCAATGCCATTTGTCAGACATTTGGATGTGGAACTTTATCCAACTCTTCTGTCCAAGGCAAGAAGTTACGGATTGAGTGATAACTGGGTGCAGGTAATCAGATCTGTTGTTATTTTTAAGTTCTAAATATGTTGTTTTCTTTGTGATATGCAAATATGCTGCTACTGAATATCTTATCAATGTTTTAGAAGTTTTGCTCACAACAATTTTTGGAACTACTCAAGTAATTATTAAATTTGGTTTATGGCCCCTTGTGCCCTGTGTGTTACCTGCAAGTACAGAAATTTTTGCTCACAGAGACCGTTGATATTCTACTATGATTACACTTTCAGGCCCTTGCAAAGAAGGATCCTGTGCGTAGACAAGTCCTGCGGGTGAAAGGTTGTTTGGCCGGATCGAAAGCAGAAAATCTTCTAGAGCAGGGAGATATGATTCTTTCTATCAACAAGGAGCCAATTACATGCTCCCTTGACATTGAGAAGGCTTGCCAAGAGTTGGACCAATCCATTGGGTCAGATTTGGAGTGCTTAACATGACAATCGTTCGTCAGGTTAGGATGACGTGACAGAATTGAATAAAAGAAATTCAGCAGTATAGATTTTAACTCTTTCAATATTTGAGCAGGGAAAAGAAATCGACCTTATTGTTGGAACTGATGTAAGAGATGGCAATGGTACTACTCGAATGGTTAATTGGTGTGGATGCATTATCCAGGATCCTCATTCAGCAGTACGTGCACTTGGCTTTTTGCCACAAGAAGGCCATGGTGTTTAGTATGTTGCAAGGTGAGGTTCCCTTACAAAGTTGTGTATGTAATATTAAAAACATATTTAATCAGTGATGATAAAGATATCTTCAACTTAAGATCTCAATCTGCAAGTGTTTATCTAATAAAGATTTGGATCTGCCAAACTTATTCTTGCCTGAAAGTGCGTGTTATCACTGTGAGCCTGAAAGATACGTTTGCCTGAAAGATATGGCAGTGTAATCATAGTAGAATGCCTGAAAGATATGTTTGCCTGAAAGTGTAATCATAGTAGAATGCCAACCTTGAAAACCTCTTCGCTTCTTGCAAATGTGCGTGTTATCTCAGATGTTTTGCATGTAGCAATTCCTCCTTTTCTCTATATTATGACATTTATAATCCGTGAAAATAAAGTTTTTGGTTTTCTTATTTGTCATTTTTATATTATTTCTCTATGATGGAAAACTATATATAATAATGGGAATTCCAAGTTGAATGTCTTCAAATTCAAATTAAATTTATTATAAAATTTACGAATACCGCGGCAACGCTGGACTTTAGTTTCACTACACATATTCTCCATGCATGCACATAGCTACCAAGCACGTCATGCCATTGATAGTAACGTCGGGCCTGCAAATGCTGATTCCTCAAAGATCCTCCATTTGGTTGATATCATGAAAATTTTCCTTATGATCATTGCATTTTTTTAATTCCCGCGGCAACGCTAGCGGGTGAGATTCCTCTAGTATCTCATATAATTGTGGCCCATTCGATTCAAGCATATATCCATGCTGCTTTAGTGCTTTCCTTAATCTTTCTCATCGTGTGGTGAGGTTGTCCACGATAGACCAGCGGCAAATTGCATGCCCGTCTGTCATCCCATTTGCACCCCCGCGCCCCCAAAAAAAACTCCGCTTGACAGTCTAAAGAAATGGTCATAATAAAAGTTTATAGTTATTGGATACAAATTACATAGTATCCATATAGACCTCTTATTGGAAAATACAAAGAGTGAGAAAGAGAGGACCTAGAAGTATGCAATTTTGATTTTTTGTTAGTCCTAAATATATATCAATGAACTTATAAGACTACGGACTACCTAGAGTATCTGTAGCCCAATAAGTGTGTTGTAATAAAGATTTGTGTCTCCATTATATATGGATCTGGTTGATATTTTAATCACTTGCATTTGTTGCCATGTGTTTTTTTTGCAGGCGCACAAAGACCTATTTTGTCGAGTGTCTTATTCCTGGCCCTCGACAAATCAGCTTTTGGGCCGTCCAAAAATAGCCCAAAGCACACGGCCAGGCCATTGCGGCACTCACCTATATAAGGGTAAGTTAGGGTTTCAACCACCTCAATCCCACTGTTAGCTGCTCGCGGACTTCTCCCCGATGCCTCCCTCTCTCTTCCTCTTAGCGACTGGCGGTGCCTCTCTCTCTCTCTCTCTCTCTCTCTCTCTCTCTCTCTCGCCTCCTTTCCCTCCCTCTCAACAACTCTTCTCACCAACACTCCCCCTCCCTCCCTTTGAGCGGCTAGCGGCGCATTAGCGGATGTAACACCCGACCCAATAAGGATGTGGCCCGGTAGGGGTCTATGAGTGCAGAGTGCACATGTTTAGTACCACCTTGCTAGTTTAGCAAGGGTGGAGCCAAGTTATAAGCCTTTGTCATCCGGCCATATCACCTTCGGGTTAACCTTTTACACGAAGCGAGGACGAAAAGTGTAAGCAAGGTGCTATGTGTACTTCGTCGCGCGCCCTCGGAAGGTCAGGCTGTGCGGTGTGGCTTTGGAGGGCGGGTGTCACAAGAAAACACTTTGAAAACTTTGTTATCCCAATCGTTACGGGAGGGCAGGGTGTCACAATGGACGGAGCGGCAACAATGCGTGACCGACACAGCGACAACACCGATGCGTGGACGAGCCACAACGTCGCGGCGGCCGTGGAGTCGCATGAGTGGCGGTGATGAGCGTGGGCTCCCCCGTCGTAGTAGTGGCGGTGATGAGCGTGGGCCTTCTCCACGACGGCCGAATTGCTCTACGTCGGTTGTGGAGGTGGATCCGCGACGAGGAGCTTCCCCGGAGGCGAATCTGGTGGCATGGCGACAGCGGCGACACGGGCATCGGCGACATGGTACTAGAGGCGTGTAGGCGGCAACCGGATGGCTCATTTGCGACAATTTGCAAATGCATAATCCTCCCGAACCGGTTCGGATTGATTTGTGCGTGAGTTCAAGGAATGAATTCCACCATTCCATTTTATGCAATTTCCGGCATTCTCGGATGCCAATCTCCCCTAATTTGGGAAATGCAACCAGGCATCTCGAGCCCTATGAAGATCCCTAGTCATAGGGCTCACATATCCCAACTTCCGGTGGGATCTCTTTGGTGTCTGTGATGTTGAGGTATCGGCACGGATATCGCGATATGCAGATGGGAAATACTTTATTATTTCCCACGCACTAGTTGTAAGCAGGGGGTATGCAGTTGGCCTGAGACTTAGGGGATTTTAGAATATAGTGTTAAAACCAACGACATTCATAACTTGTGAAAATATTGCAAATGCTCTTCAGGAGCACACATGACCATTCAGCATGTTGCAAATGCTCTTCAGGAGCACGAATGGTCAAATTTCATTGGACATTGCATTATGACTAACACGTCATATCAAGGTCATCATTGATTAGGTCTCCTTACTTTCGTCCATCTTGGACATCTTCACCATTTGTGTCGACAATCATGTCGTCGTGTTTCTGAGCTTCAAGCTCAGTGGTGAAGTGAGGATTATATTGGCTCTTTCTATCCTTGCTTTTGGAAGGATTTCAGTAGAGCCCAAATATATAGGTGTTTAGGGGCAAGACAAATGCGAGACCAATGTCCCATGCTTCCATATCTAGAACAATGATTTTGTTGTCTAGATATTTCATCTATGACCTTCTCGAATTCGCTTTTACCCTTGGGTTCTTTCTTTCTAGGCACATCTTTCCCCCTTCCATTTTCCCATTCCATGGCCTTTATGGTTGCGAGAAATCTCAGCAACACGGGTGTGTGCTTCAGGCACAGGCTTAACATTAGTAGGCCTTGGGATGGAGGGTGGAAAGAGTTTCTCGATCATATTAGTGTTAGTGATATTCTAGTCACATAACACACTCTCGACATAACCCTTTGTACGCTGCCACAGACGTACAATCTTGCAAGCGTAAAGCGATCCAGTCTGTGTTCTGGAGAGCACAATCAAATTTTGCTACTTGAAGCAGTCCTTCAGGGACTACCATCCAATTACTGGATCAACTTCTATCATATACACTCAGACTTCAGGTCTAGTGTAAATGGTGTTGCAGAAGGTGCAACGACATTGCTTTTATCAGGTTATGCGAGTTCACCCTTGCCAGCTTCAGGCTGAGCAATAGTATGATCGAGGCACATGCCATCAAGTTTGATCTTGATGTCAATGGCCTAGGTGAGGCAACTGATGCTGCCATCCTAGCGAATTCTTTTTCGCAATGTCCGACATGCCCTCATAGTCAATGTAGAGGGCCAGTGAATGTCGGTTATGCGTAATCTTCAGGATTACGACTGCATGTAATCTTCAGGATTACATTTATATACGATCTCGTGATCTGTATTTCCCCAAATGTCTCATACATATAATCTTCAGGATTATATGCGGTTCATAAGAAATATCATCTTGCATAAACTAAATCTAAAGGATTTAAGTAAATGCAAGAAAGTAAATTGTAACAAATAAATAAAGCAATGCATAGTAATATAAAGTTGCAATAAATAACCATACCATGTGAGGGCTTCAAACCTCGATGATTTTTGGGGTCTTCGGGCCGCGATTTCTACGGGCTTCAAGCCGCGTAGTGGCATGATGTGGTGAGCTTCGGTCACCGTGATTTTTACGGACTTTAGATCACATGCCGTGTCATCAGTAATCTTCAGGATTACTTTGCAACCGTAAAATGTAATTGCAATAATTGATATATAAATCTACACAGACTTCTGGCCGCGTATTTAGTCATTACACTAGGCTTCAGGCCAGTGTTAACGATATTGCAACTTCTGGTTGCTAACGCGTAGCTTGACGCGTTGTTTAATCTTGTGACTTCAGGTCACAAATATTGTCCTAATGACTTCAGGTCATTTTACCGACTTCGGACCATGTTATATATCTGTGCGACCAGGTCGCATTGATTTATAGTTATATGATGTAGTGGACATCAGGTCCACTGTCATTTATTTGGCAGATCATACGTGACTTCTGGTCACTAATACTCCAGTCTTCGTGCTGGATAGTATGTGTATTACGGTGGACTTGGGCCACCTAGCAACTTCTGGTTGCTACTTCGTAGCTGCGTTTTTGTACCGTTCGGTTTACATGGTAAATCGCGGTAACCGTTTTTTACCGGCCCGGTCCGGTTACCGACGGCCGGTAAAAAAGAAGTCAAATTCAAAATATAAAATTTTTAAAAAATGTTGAAAATATTCTATAAAATAGTTCATGATTTATAGAAGCCAATG
This sequence comes from Hyparrhenia diplandra, assembly GCA_015847255.1. Taxonomy (NCBI): domain Eukaryota; kingdom Viridiplantae; phylum Streptophyta; class Magnoliopsida; order Poales; family Poaceae; genus Hyparrhenia; species Hyparrhenia diplandra. The sequence goes on from JADLZK010011042.1 coordinate 180,901, forward strand.
GTATAAAAATTTGTCAAATTGGAGTTGGTTTGGTATAAAAATTTCAAATCTAAGTTTGAAAAAAAAAAAAGAAAAAGAAAAAATACACGGTAGGCCCATTAAATCATGAAGGTCGAAAAACATACTAAACACACTCAAATTTAAGTAATTTTGACATCATTGGATTCTACAAATCATGAAGTATTTTTAGGAATTTTTTAGCATTTTAAAAAAAAATTACATTTTGAATTTTGAAAAAACCATTCAAAGCGCTCAAAAATTTCGGTAAACCGCTCAAACCGGGCGGTATAAATTCCAAACCGCTGGTTTGCGAATTCTTACCGATGGCGGCGACGTTTGAATTCAAACGAATTCAAATTCAAAAACCGTCCGTTACCGCCGGTTTACCGGTAACCGGACCGGTAAAAACCGAAACCGGACCCCGACGGTTTCTTCTCTCCGGTCGGTAAAAAACGCAGCTTCGTAGTGTAAATGGCTTCAGGCCATTAATACTCGTGTATGCGGGAGCAGCCTAATATTGAAAGCGACTTCACGCTTCACACACTTCACACTGCACTGCTATGTTTAGCTGCACATGGCTGCCCTACGGCCCGCATGCTTAATGACCCTTGACCGGTCCTTATTCTGAGATAAAGGAGACACGGCACGGCACCGGTGCATGCATTCATGCATTTGCTGCAGGAACGGACAGGCATGACACAAGTGCATGCGCATACTGCAGGGGAAGGCAGCGGATGGCCCATGCCATTACTTCGTGAGCAATGAAAGCAATCATACTACCGTGCCCATCTTTTCCCTTTCACCCCACCGGTCCCTCCCTTTACCCTCTTCTTCTTATCCCTTCTTTAGGAAGCACACAGGATAGGGAGAGGAGCGGCCGACCGGGCGGCGTCGGTGCCAGGTGCACCTGCACTTATCCCTTCTTTAGGAAGCACACAGGATAGGGAGAGGAGCGGCCGACCGGGCGGCGTCGGTGCCAGGTGCACCTGCACTTGATGCCAGGCCTACGCGGGGGCCGAGCGGCGCTGCGGCGGGGCTGTGCTCGCGCCGGCGGTGGCGGGCCTCTAGGGCTCCGTGCGTGGAGCTGCGCAGGCGAGCAGCCGAGCAGCAGCGGCTCTGTGTGCAGCCGAGTAGCAGCAGGAGCTTCTGCCCTCGCGCTAGTGCCCTGCAGGGGGCTGTGTGTGCCGTGCGTGAGGCGGCCGACGGCCAAGGCGCCCGCGCGCCAAGGGTATGCCCACGACGGGGCCGCGAGGACCGCGCAGCGGCGCCCGCGCGTCGGGCCGCGCTCGCGCTCGCCTGGGTCGAGGCCGCGCATCGGGAGTCTTGCGCGTCGAGGCCGGGCTGCTCGCGCGTCAGGGCGGCAGCGTCCGCACGTCTCGCGTAGGGGCAGCGAGGCCGCTTCTGGGGTCGCGCTCGCGCGGCATCAGGGGGCTTCGGTGTGCCAGGCTGCCTTCAGGGCCGTGCCGCAGCTTCTACCTCAGGCCGGCCCAATGGGGCCATTGAGTTCGGATGCATCCGTCTTCAGGGCGGAGGTGACCCGATCTGCTCGTCTTCGGGACGAAGCATGGATGCCTGACCTGCTCGTCTTCAGGACGGAGGTAAGGGATTCATATATGTCTGCAGGACATCGGAGGCACTTCAGGGCCTCACCGGGTGCCATCTTCAGGACGGCGGCAGGATCCCAGTTCATCTCCGGCATATGGACAGCAACAGGGTCGAAGCCGCTTCATGTTACCGGGCGTTGCCGAAACGCCGATGAAGTGGGTGCTCGGCTCTTCGAGGCCGAATAGTTGAAGCCGGCACTTCCGGGCCGACGAGCTGTGGGTACTGCACCTCGGGGCAATATGAGGGCGACGAGCACCTCATGGTATGCTTGTTCCAAGCAACTTGAGCTTTGGCGTAGAAGCCAAACCCAGTTGTGGTGCCTCCGGCATCCACTGGTGAGGTTGAGTTGTTCGTCACTTGGTGGGCGGAGGCAGTGCCATCCTAGCTCCACCGGACGGGCGGAGGTAGAGCCATCCTTGCACCGTCAAGATGGAGAGAAAAAACATGTATAAAGAACTGATTTCTCACCTTCTTACCTCATAGCTCGGTAGAGTCTCGTGCTGATAACGTGTTAAGAAATCAAGTTCTTTGCACGCTAGAACATGGAACACAAGCACAGGAAACAGAGAGTAGAGGGGAAGAGTTCTTTATGTATTTTACTTTCACTTCATTGTCTTACAAGAGCTGAGAGTGATTCCCTTTTATAGAGGGGAACTCTGAATGATACAACATTATACAGTATGTGAACTCTCGATACTTTCCTCCTCTTCATTAATTTGGCCACCACTCCAAAGTCTTTGTTCATATACTGTAGCTAGTCCTTTGCAAAGACTTTGATTTTCAACAGTTATCAACAAACCAGCCCCTTACCAACTGCTGGATGCCTAACCAATGATTACATTTTAAACCGGATCTTGCACCAAGCTCGCAACTTAGCAAGTAAGACAACTTATCAAGCTCTTGCGAGCAGCACCGCAATGTGCATGAACCTAGCCGCTGATCGACCATTAATTCAGCCCTGTCATGGATGTCTTGCGCAAGATCTGTCGGTGGCGGGGTAATGACAGAGAAATTCAGTTTTCTAGTAGGCATCGACCCAAAAAAAAAAAAACGTTTGAAGTAGTGACATGTCCGAATATGCATTGGCAGAAATCATTTTGTGATATGATGACGTATCGGTGATATATATGTGATCTCAGTGAGGTCTGACATGGCAACCGACACACAACAAAAAGTCAAAAACACAAGGTTCTATAAAACGTACTAGCATACCCAAAGGGCCAACCGGCCAAAGTAGAGTAGCAGTTCGCAGTGGACACTTGTGACTTGTGTTGTTGTGCAATTGGTGGATGGCCATGCTCATGCATCAAGCAACCATGGAAGTCCTCCTCCTGTTGCTCCCGTTGGTTCTCCCAGTGGCCATCCTGATGATCGTCCGGCGTGCATCGCCGACGAAGGTATGCCTGGCCATCCTCAAGTTGGTTCTAGGAAGTAAGCCAACAGCTATGTTGGTCACGGACTTCGCCACGGCGCATCACCTTCTCGTGCGGGGCGGAAGGGCCGGCGGCGGCGGCTCCTTCTCCAACCGCCCTCCATCCATGTCACCCAGCGCCATCCTCTCGAGCCGCCTCTACCACAACATCATCTCGGCACCCTATGGCCAGTTCTGGCGCGCCCTCCGCCACAACCTCACCTCGGGTGTCCTCCACCCGACGCACCTGCGCGGCTACGCGGCCGCGCGGCGCCAAGCGCTACGGGGCCTCGTAGAGGACCTCAGGGAGCAGCAGCTCACCGACGGCGTGGCGCTCGCTGCGGAGAGCATCCGCTACGCCGTGTTTGGCCTCGCCTCCACCATGTGCTTCGGCGAGGGCGTTGATGCGGCTGTGGTCCGCGCCATGGCCGATGTCCAGATGGAGCTCACCCGGTCTTTGTCTGCGGCACGCACATTCGTGTCTGTGCCGTTCCTGGGGCTTTTTAGGTTGTTCTACCGCAAGCGGTGGAGCAAGCTGGTCGCCATACGACAGAAGCAGGAGGAGCTGTACCTCCCACTCATCCATGGCTGCCGTAGCCATCCCTGGCACTCTGACGAGACGCCGACATACCTGCACACGCTCCTGGACCTTCATGTCCCGGTAGAATTCGAAGCAGACGACCACATAATTGCTGGTCTTGGACCTGCTGGAGACAAGCAACGGAAGCTCGAGGACGGCGAACTCGTGGGGCTCTGCTCAGAGTTTCTTGGTCAAGTAACTGTATCCACAGATGCAGCGATACAGTGGATCATGGCGAACCTAATCAAACATCCAGACATACAGGAGGCCATCCGGGAGGAGATCAACGCTGTTGTGGACGCCGACGCCGGGGAGGTGGGGGAGGAGGTTCTTGGGAAGCTAGACCACCTCAACGCTGTCATCATGGAGGCCCTCAGGCTGCATCCCACCATCATGTGGGTGTTTAGGCAGGTAAGCCAAGTAGTTATGAAAAATACCAAATAATTAATCATTATACGCATGCATAACACTATCCAACCAACCTCATCATTCAATATGAAAAAGGTGATGGAAGAAGACCAAGTGGTTCATGAAGGCCAACGTATTCCTGCGGGTACCGACATAATTTTCTCGTTAGAGGCACTGGGTCGGGACAAGACAGTGTGGGCTGACCCTGATGAGTTCAAGCCAGAACGTTTCCATGGGTGTGGAGATGGAGAAAGCACTACCAAGAACCTGATGTCCATGGCCGCGGAGATGAAGATGATGCCTTTTGGGGTCGGCAGGAGGATGTGCCCTGCTATAAGCGTCTCGCTGCTCCACATCAGCTATTTCGTGGCAAACCTTGTGAGGGAGTTTGTGTGGGAGGAAGTGGAGGGTGAGCAGCATGCCGTCCAATTGCAGACCGACACCAGCATCACGTTCTTCAACCGCATGGCGCGTCCAATATGTGCTCACCTTGTGCCTCGCCGGTCAGTGGCCAAAAAGATTTGCCACTAATTTCTACTATCTCATTGGTTATTATAAGACTACGGACTACCTATAGTATCCGTAGCCAAATAAGTGTGTTGTAAGAAAGATTTGTGTTTCCATTACATATGGATGTGGTTTCTGTTTAAGTCACCAGCATTTGTTGCCTTGTATCTGCTTTGATTAATCTAGGAGAAAACTTTATAAGCTTGCACTACCGGCTCTTTTCTGACACTCGACAAAGGTCACTTTCCTGAGTGTTTTTTGTCGGGCACTTGGCAAGGAAAACACTCGGCAAAGAAGTAGCGAAAAAAAACACAAAACAATAGCAAAAAATTATTTAAATAAGCTGAGAGCCCCACCGGACAGCTACCCACCACCCCTAGCCATGGTCATTTTGTCACGGCTTTTGCAAATTTTTTGCGAGCACGGGGCTTCGAACCCCCGAATGACCCCCAAACTCGTGCACCTGTTGCTCTATCACTGCACTACACCATCACATGTGTCAAAATTCTCATTTCGGTTATCCAAATATTTTACTAAACCGAGAGAAAATTACTTGTTTGAGGCCCTAAACGAATTCAAATCAAAAAGTGTTCAACTACAAATATTCATAACTTTTCAAGGTATACAATCTTTATTTAGGAAGTTTCTCCATCCGAGGTCGTTTGAAAAAAAAACTCAAATTCAATATTTGAGATATTCGATTTAGTTTTGCATGATAAGATAAATTCAAATCAAAAGTGCTCACTACAAAGATTCATAACTTTCAAGATCTATAGTTTTTTATTTAGGAAGTTTCTCCATCTGTCATTTGAAAATTTCAGATTTTAAAATACTAAAATTTAGATATAGCTTTTAACTCCAATGTTTCTATATAGGTTCAACCATGTAAGTACAAGTAACCGAGATAAGTAGAGTTTCTATATCTATACTGATATGGTACTCCCAGTATCATTAAATTAATTATGAATAATTATGAATTATATTTGTTTATAGTACATCTAATTTGATACACAAATGTTAATGCTATGAACTTAGTCAAAGTTAATCTAGTTTGACCTATACAAATTCTATAGTCAAGTCCTTTTATGTGAGAAGTGCTCCCCTACTCCACTAAACTTTCAAACACGCCTTTGCATTTATTCAAGATTTTTTTTAAAAAAAAAATGCGCTGACACGGATATATGCAAAACTGACACGAAGGGCCATCTTGAAATTTGCTGCATCAACAACAAGCATCCGCGTGGGAATTATGGGCAGACATGTGGGACCCACGCGTCAGTGTTCCAAATAACCTAGTTTTTTGGTTTCTCAAATTCTCTTCCCGTTTTATCCAGGTGCGCATCTCATCGTTCTTTATCCGGTCGTCTTCTCCTCTGGCGGCCCTCTCGTTCGTTGGCCTCTGCGGCGTCCTGCGCAAGCAGCGGCGGCTCCGTGTTCCGAGGGGACGGGAACGAGAGCTCCGGCGGCCCCCGCGGTGAGCTTCATCGGCCCCGCCCCATGTTTGTGCCTCTCGTTGGCTTGGCTCGTATCCCTATCCCAACATCGTCTTCCCTCCCATTCCCATGGAGCTCCTGCCGGCTCCCTTTCCCTCTTTCCTGCCTAGACCCCACCAATTACCTCCCCAATTGCCTCTTTCCAGACCCTGCCATGGCCGCTTCCAAGAGCCCATCATGGCTGCTTTCGCCCAGGCTCCACCCCTCGCGCTCTCTTTCCAAGAAACAACAAGAAGCAGCAGCTCCCAGCAGCCCCCACGCCCAAGTACCCGTCCCAGTCCTTCCTCCCAGAGACCAACAACAACACACCCACCGTCGCCTGGCACTTTCCATGCCTCCTTCACCAGCAGTGAGCCCCGGATTGTTTCGAGACGAAGCTCATCACGACGCACTCCTGCGCTGGGCGCCTCGGGGACGCTCGCAAGGTGTTCGAAGGAATGGCGTGCAGGGACCTGCTCGCCTGGTCGGCCATGATCGGCGCCTACGCCATCAGGGGCCTGTACAAAAGATGTCGTCGCGCTCGCGGTGACCATGGTCAGGGAAGGGGTCATTCCGGATAGGTTCTTGATCACCCGGATTCTACAGGCGTGCGCGTACACAGAGGAACTGGAGCTCGGGGTGTCAATGCATTCCATGGCGATCCGAAGTGGTTTCATGGCGGAGACAGCGAGGGACGTGCCGGTTGGGAACTCGGTGCTGGCCATGTATGTCAAGTGTGGAGAGTTGGGCCGTGCACGTGTGCTGTTTGAGAAGATGGGGCAGCGGGACCTGGGCACGTGGAACTCGATGATCTTCGGGTGTTGCCAGTCCAATGAGTGGGAGGAGGCACAGAGGCTGCTCGATGATATGCGGCGCGATGGTACAGAGCCCGGGATCGTCACATGGAACACGCTGATTTCGAGCTATGCGAGGTCTGGGGAACTTGATGTGGCCATGGAGATGTTGGAGCAGATGGAGGAGTCTGGTGTTGCTCCGGATGTCGTCACTTGGACTAGCCTTGTGTCTGGTTTTGTCCACAGTGATAGGGGTGGTGAAGCGCTTCGGTGTTTCATGCGCATGCGTCTTGCTGGAGTCGAACCGAATGGCATGACAATTGCGAGTGCCATCTCAGCTTGTGCTAGTTTGAGGTTACTGAGTCAGGGCATGGAGCTTCATTGTCACGCAATTAAGATTGGGAGTGTGAACAATGTGTTGTCAGGGAACTCATTGGTCGACATGTATGCAAAATGTGGAGAAATTGTTGCAGCTAAGACAATATTCAATGAGATACCTGAGAAGGATATCTTTTCCTGGAACTCAATGGTTGCAGGGTATGCACAAGCGGGCTATTGCGGCAAAGCATATGAACTTTTCTGTGAAATGGAGAGCCTTGGTGTTCGGCGCAATGTGATAACGTGGAATATAATGATCTCTGGATACATAAGAAATGGGGATGATGAGAGAGCTTTCGAGCTATTTCATATGATGGAAAGCTGCGGAGTAAAAAGGGACACGGCTTCATGGAATGCACTCATTGCTGGTTCAGTGCATAATGGCCACTCTGATAGAGCCCTGAGAATATTTCGACAGATGCAATCACTCTTGGTGAGACCAGATTACATTACAATATTAAGTATCATTCCAGCGTTTGCAAACCTAGTTGCATTTTCGAAAGTACGGGAGGTCCACACCTGCATTATTCACAACAAATTAGAAACAGATGGCAAAATTGCAAATGCACTCATCAGTGCCTATTCAAAATCTGGCGACCTTGCTGGTTCTTGTACTGTTTTTGATAGGCACCCATCAAGGAACATTATTTCTTGAATTGTATAATTCTTGCACACTTGTTGCATGGTTCTCCAAGTGAAGCACTGGATCGCTTCTGTCAGATGAAACAAGAAGGCGTGCAGCCAGATCATACAACTTTGACTGCCATAATCAAGGCCTATGGCCTCCAAGGAAAGGTATCTGAGGCGAAACAAATATTTTACAATATGACCCACGATTACAACATTACTCCAGATTTAGATCATTACGCAGCTATAGTTGATCTCCTTGGCCGCTCAGGGTGTCTACAAGAAGCATATGAGTTTATTGATAACATGCCACTCATACCCAATTTAGCAGTCTGGGAGGCATTGCTTACTGCTGCAACTATTCATGGAAATACAAGGCTAGCAAACCTGGCAGTGAGAGAGCTAGCATCGCTTGATCCCAGTGACCCTAGAATCCAAAGACTGGTTTTTAATTACTGGGATCTGACTGGAAAGTCTGTTGATGTGCCACTCATGCCGATATACAACAAAGGAAGAGAGTTGGAAGATGTTGATAGTTGTTCGGTTGAAATCAGGAACAAGGTCTATTTGTTCTCAACTGGTGATAATTTAGCATTAGAGAGTACAGTAGCTGAATTGAAGTTGATTATGATTCAGATTGGAATGTCATTGCTGAACATCTGTAATGGGACTGAGGCAGAAGAAGATAAAGAAGAAGAATTATCTGGAATACATTGTGAGATGCTAGCAGTTGCATTCGCAATTTCAAATTCCCCTCCTTTCAGTAGCATACGGATAATAAAGACCTTAAGGATGTGTAGCCATTGTCACATCTTTGCCAAGCTAATTTCAGAAAAATATGAGCGGCAGATACTGATCAAGGATTCAAATTGTTTGCACAAGTTTAAGGATAGAAAGTGCTCTTGTGGAGATTATTGGTAAATACAACTAATATAAGTGCACCGATGGTTCTATTCATGTGTGCGTCGTCGGACTGGTTTTTTCATGTATGAGTGTAGTGTCATTCAGTCCATGGTTGTATCAGTACAGAAAAATTACTGTAGCTGGTTTTGCTGATAACAAAAAAAAAAAAAAATCTAATGTTTTCTTGTTGCTACTTTTTAGTTGGAAGTAGTAGATATCTTTATCTTCTTTGGCTGGCCCTTACTATACTTTAGTTAACTTCTCTCAAGCTTGAATTTACTGGTCTTCAAATGCTATCCGCTGCGACAAAGTCGGAGCTAGCCCTATGGTTTCACAACTCTAAGAAGGGAATGGCAAGGTTCAGTGGTTTATGGAATCTAGATCAACCACTAGACAAGTATGTTGCAATGACACTTTTTTTTGGCACCTTGTGTCATGCTAATTTTTCTAATGTTCTCTTGATGCTTAGGGTGTTCTTGTGCAGAGAATGTGAAATCTTGGTGGAAATTAGTTCCCTGCTACAAAGTAGGCTGCAAAGAAGACTGCTGATATGCCAATGCGTAATGGGGGTGTCTGATGGAACAAGCCAAGGTATCAATCAATCACTATGTTTTTTCCTCATTCCCTTTTTAGTCATTTTTCATCTCAATAAATTGTTAATGTTATGGACAGGTAAACAATGGTTATCTTATTGCTTATGAGAAAGTTTACTGCATTTAAGGGGTTGTTAAATTTGTTGAGTTGTGCGCTTTTGGGTTATATTGGCTGAGAATGATTGTGATGCTGGTGTTTGCTTGGAAGTTTATAAAGAACAATCAACTTCATATTATTGTGGCACAAATCCTGTTTTCTTGAAGATCAGGAGCTCAAGGTGGATGTGATTTTTGTTAGACCATACACTTTGCTCTTTTTCATGTTTGCATGAAGGAATTTTCGTTCTTACAATTCTTCTGAATTCTCCCCAGGATTCAAGCTGGGGTGACCAGTCTCTCATTCATCAGGACAACACTGACGAGGAAACAGCAGAGACATTGTAAGTGATTCTTGCAGTACCTATATTCTCACGAACTTGATTACTAAACAAGAGCTCTTTGTGAAGGCACATTTGTTCAATACAGAAATCAATGTTTAGTGATTGCTGTGGGAAACAAGATACAACAGAAATGAGTATGGGCCACTCAATCTAAATGTAGCTGATCAGAGCTAGCAATGTTATGTGTACCCAAAGATAGTTGTTTCCTGAAGAAAAACGAATCTCTCTTATACTATCCCTTTACATTACCTTGTTAACTTGTTTCTGTTTCCTCCAACATTTCACATTCAAATCGCTGCCAGCTACATCACTTTCCTAGTCCCAAGCGAGCCACCCTGATGTAGATTGTAAATGAATGCTCCAAGTTCTCTATATCAGGTCACATGTTACTTGATTGTGACAACGGTGAATGCCTTGGTCCCGTGTGGTGTCACCCAAACTTGTGCATTTGATGTTTTTTATTACGTGCTTGAGGCCATCTTTGTATCATTAATGGCCCTCAGCTTCTGAGATGTTTGCTTATCTCTTCTATGTCATATATGCTTCTACGTGTTTCTGAAATTCAATGCAAACTTTCTCTGTCAGTAACTAACTTGTGCCCGTATTTGAAAAAAAAAAAAGAAGCTGCAACATAATATTCCTTTCATTGGACTAATTTCTTGGAAGTAGTTATATGCCCTTTCAATTTGACAATGCTATTTTCCTTGTGCAGTTAAATGCTTGCTGACTGATTACAAGTGATGATTACTTCAATGAAGGGGAAAAAGCTAGGCGTAGAGTACAGCTTGAAGCAGAGGAAAGAAAGCTGGAAGAAATTAATATCAACGGTGGATAGAGGAGGAAGCAAAGCAGAAGCATCTTGCAGAACAATTTACAAGTACATATGCATCTTCTGTTATTGGTACACCTCGTCTTTCAAGCACTGGGAATTTAAACAGAGGCCAGGATGACCATGAAAGTGTGCCCAATTATCCCGAAGGCATAAAGTTTTGGTGACCTTTGCTACACTGAGAGCAATTTCAGCATGAAACTTAACGGATTAGATTCGTCTGATGCACAGGCATTAGCCAGCTTTGATGTGTCTCTAAGTTGACATTGAAAATGAATGGGGTTTGGAAAAATGCACAACATATAAAGCCTCTCGGTAATCCTGCTACCCAAAATCCTAAGTTCTAGTGAGCCACAAAAAGAAGTGCTCCCAATGTTGTGGGTTATGCACTGTACAAGTCAAGAGTTTCCACTATCAAGTCTGTTTGCTATTCACATGACGAGACGACCCTAGGTGATGCTTTTCAGAATGACTAGGTATGGACTGTTAAATATTGACCTTAGCACAGAGAAAATAAGATAAACTGAGCTGGAAAAGTAAAATTGTTACCCAATGTGTTGTTTCTGATGCATAATGAACTTAACATGTAGACAATGATCTTTTGGTCTTATGATGACTTCTCTTGGAAAACACATTGCTATTATAATTTACATTTCTGTGTACTTCTGTGTTGATATGTTTTAATGTGTAGTTTTCTCACATAATCCATCTTTTCTGGTATCCCTGTGTCACTTTATGGTTATCTGTATTAGTTCCAGGGCCGTGATGAATGCTATACTTGGTTCCATTTTTAAAATTTTTAGAAGTTGCATGATACATGAAAATGTCTTGTATTTGTTGAATCAGTCCTGTTATTTTTTTCATCGTCTGCTGATCACTATGATATGTCTTTAATCTCTTTGTAGGTCAAGGAGCCGAGAACCAGAGCACCAGGGACAATGGATTCACTCTTTGCACAGATGAAGTCACAAAACGCACGAGGGGATTGTGCCACAGCAGCAGGCAAATCCTGCCCTTGGGTGTCATTTCATTTGAAACCACCAGCAGTGAAGTGTTCAACAGCAGCCAGCAGCAGAGGCGAAGCAGAGGATATGGTGGCCATATTTTGGCAACAATGAATTAAACTAGGCATATTTTGTTTATTGGAAGCATGAAGTAATAGAATTATTATTGTTACAAGCACAATTTTGTTAGGAAAAACGTAATATTGTCGCTCATCATGCCATGGGCTTCTCCAACAGAGCCGAGACGTACCACCGGTCCTTCCCCTTTCCCCGGCCGGTGTTCCACCGCAGCTTCCTGAACCCCACGCGGTCCACCATCGGCGCGCACGTCGTGTTCAGCTGTGCGGCGGCGCAGACGAAGTGGTCCAGCCAGAACAAGCCCCTGGCCTGAGCACCCTGTACACGTCGTACACCGCGAACTCCAGCATCACGCCACCGCCGCCGCCGAGCTCGTGCCCGGCGTGCACGATGTCCATGGTGCCGTCGAACAGCGGCAGCCGGTGCGCGTCGGTGACGTGCAGCGGCACCAGCCCACGCGACGCGACGAAGCTGCCGAGCGGCGCGCCGGAGTTGACGGCCGCGGTGAGCACGGTGACCCGCGCGCGCTCCATCATCCGCGCCGCGAACGTGCCGGACGGGGACCCGCCACCGAGGTCCAGCCCGATGCGCACCGTGCCGTTGGGCCGCGCCGCCAGCACGGCGTCGATGGAGTAGGACAGCGCGCCGTCGTCGCGCGCCCATCTGTCGGCAGCCTTATTATTCTTCCCTCGCCCACCGCCGCGCCGCAGGTCGAAGCATGATCCGCCGCCGTCGCCGTCGCCTTCACCGTCGCAGCCACTGATGCCGCCACCGCGGGCAGCAGCGAGGCACGAGTAGTTCTTGCACGTGAACGCGTCCCACACGACGGTGGTATCGGGCGGCGTGGTCCAGAGACTCGGGGCAGCGGCAACGGCTGCGGATACCCTTTCGGTGACCGCGGACGGCACCGGCGGCGCGGCAGCGGTTCGCAGCCACTGACCATGAGGCTGTGCGCGAGCGCCTCGTCGGACGGACACTCCCCGCCGGGCGTGTAGTTCATGTAGCGCTCCAGGTCATCCTGGACGCGGACGCACGCGTGTCCCAGCACCGGGAACACGGCCTCCCCGTCCCCGTCCCGGCCTCGGCCACCACCTTTTGATGCGGGCCGACGGCGAGCCTGAGCTCGCCGGCAAGCTCGCGCTTCCATCCGCCGTCGGTGGCGGTGGTGGTGGGCGTCTCGGTCTCGGTGCGTTCCTGCATGGCACGGAGGAGCGTCTGGAGCAACTCGTTGGCGGTACGGATGCGAGCGTGGAGGTCGGCGAGATCGGCTTGGCCAGCAGCGATCGCGGCCTGGGTGGCGTTGAGGTCGGCGTGGAGCGCCGCGGACCCGTCCCAGAGGTGGACGAGTGTGGCGGCGGGCTTGCTGTACCCGCCGTAGCGGCGGAGGAGGGAAGGTCCGGCGCCGGAGGAGACGACGAGGATGGAGACGGTGTTGGTGAGCAGGAACATGAGCAGCGTGGCCGCCGTTGTGCCGCCGCTGCAGCAGCTGCCGCCGCTCCACCACCAGCGACGCCGAGACGGTGGTGGCGGCTTGTTCTTGCCGTTGTTGGCGTGGAGGTCGTCGTCATCCATCATCTCTCAGTTGGTGCGTGCGGGAGAGATAGTGTAAGATCGATTGATCTCTTTTGCAAGCAAAAGCAAGCAGGATCAGATGAGAGGCAATGCAGAGCTAGATACTCGTAGAAGATCACATTAGATGATTAACATCGAAGCTCGCGATCGCTTGCGTAGTTGACTCCCGATCGCACATGCTTGTACAAATTGGCATGCATGGTCGTTGCTTGCGATTGCGAGTGCGACGCGGAAAAAGGGGAGTCATTTTGAGGCTTATGCTTTGCTTGGATCGATGTTTTATTGTTATAGTGATTGAGTGTGTGAGAGAGAGAGAGCGCGCGCAAGAAAGGAGACGACTGGCAGATGTTTTTAAGGCCTGTCGGCCATCCGGGACCCGACAGGTACACTATCGGCAATACGGGGGCGATAGAGCTCCCTATCGGCAATCCACCCGCGCCGCTCACGTGCCGCCGCCGAGGTCGCATCTAGAGTTTGGCATACATGGTTGCTTGAGACTGCGATTGCGAGTGACGCAGAAAAAGGAAGGAGGTAGCTGAACTTGTACACGCAAAGTGCACGACGACCTGACCTGACCTGCGGAAGTGCGGAGTGGTTGACGCCAAGTGCAGGAAGGAAAGCAGTTTGCGAGAGGGGCGGCCCAGACCAATAGGAATATTCTGGGCTGTAACTAAAAGCTCCTCGCAGTTTTGGACCAATTGTGGAGCACGTGGGCTTTAAACCCAGGCCGGTAGGCCTGCTAAAGATTTCCTGACAAATTTATGTTTTTCTAAGCTGAAAGCTATTCGCGGCTTTGGACCGCAGATGTGGAGTACGTGGGCTTGGCTTTTGAACCCAGGCCGGGAGGCCCGCTAGAGGAAAAATGAATTTAGGTTTATGCATGTGCATTCAACAGGCGAAACTTCCCGTAGTGTTTAAGTTTTTTTTTTTATTTTTTTGGAGCAACCCATAGTGCTTCAGCCTTCAGCTAACCAGCTTCACGTGCTGCAGGTAGATATAGCTACATAAATTACCGTATATCAGTAATAAGGAGTAGTATAAGTACGTACACTTTTTTTTGAGCGTCAGTAAGTACGTGCAGTGTGCCGTGCAGGCTTGAGTAAACACGGCATCGGCAAGGCCGGCCTGCTGCGGTCACCAACTGGACCGCCCACACTTGATATGATTGGCGGCAGTTTGGAGCACCGCACACCGCGCGCTTTTACTTTCACGCGTCCACCGACTCATGTATTGGGCCTAGTTAAGAACAAGCATTTGCGTCCATCCGTGCGTTTTTTTTTTTTTTTTTTTGGCGTGTGCGCCCATTCCTGGCGTGGGCTACAATTCAAATAACCGCAATTATATTATGTACGTATTCCTAAAAAAAAACATATAATACGTACGTGATGAGTTTTTTTCCTATTTTAAACTTACGAACAAGCATATATACCTTTATTATAAAATCTTGTAAATCCGTATACAGGTTATTATCTTGTGAAAACACTACACTAAAGCTCCTTTTATCAAAACTTTCTCAAATAGCTAACTCCCATCGGACCACAAATACCACCTTTAGTATCAAGTTGCATTTTCAGAACATTTTGCAAAGGGTTTTTACATTTACACCTCCCCACGTCACTCAATATTCTAACACATATGCAAAGTTACATCTCACATAGTGACACTACATAACCATATATGTTAGCTAAAAACTTTGTCGTCTTTATAGTATGACTATCTATATTCTAAATAAACACGGCCAATTCACTTCTCTAACCACCTTAGGCCAATGTTTTCACTTGTGGGGGCAATTCACATAATTTTTGACTTGTGGCTTCCTAGTGGGCTTCTCCTGTGGTTACATTTTATTACTAGATTGGTATTTTGTAATTTTTTTTTTTGAAGAGTTAGCTACATTTTGGGCCACATCTAAAAATCAATCTCTAGAGGCAATTGGGTCTCCGTGGGCCTCTACAAGTCGATTTATAGGGCTGTTGGTTAACCACCATTGCTTTCTATATACAAACAAGCAGAGCAGGATGAGCAACCATCTCTACAAACCATTCTAACTGCCTCTAAAAAAAACTTTCTTTAGTAGTCTCTTGACGAGGAGCTCCACCACAAAAAAACATAGAGTTGGTCTCTACCTTTGTTTGGAGCTATCCTCTTTGGCTAGTGAATTTAGGGGAGCCGAGCTAAGAAAAGTGAAGCAAAGCGATCCAAGGCCCTTAGGGCCTGTTTGGGACGACATTTGCGACGCGTTTCAGTGGAAGAAGTGAAAAAAATCCCACCAAGCGATCTGCGGTAGATGCGCGTTAGACTGCCGCGCTCAACACGATAAGCGGGCAAATGAACTACATGCGGCCAAAACGCGAGAAGCGAGGAGAGCCGCATTCCGCGTATACGCACCTCGCTTCCCTAGACCATGGTCCCAAACAAGGCCTCAGTGTGTATGGATTATTTCCACCATGAGCAAAGGCCAATAGCAAACATCCTTAGCTAGGCTACTGTGTAGTGGTATGGGTCTTAGCACTGATGAAATCAGGGGTCCCAAATTACATCAAGTACGTGCCTTCGTTCTTCATAGAGTACGGACACTACCGGACTCAGGACAATTCCTAACGTTTTTGGTAACCGATAGGATTAGATGTGTTTCCAGTCGGCGGAGTAAAACCAACAGGAAAGACTCTTATTATTTTTCTTGTATAGTGGTCATTTTCATGCTAATGCTAATAACTTGATGGATGGACCTGAACTGTATGTATAAATAATGTTGTAATTGAGGATACAACCGAGGTTGTAATTAAGGATGATTTTGGTTATGTATTTTTTAACCTTAGTTATTTGTTTTCCTAATGGTTGTACCGTCAAGAATTGACCAGTGTTTAGGTCCAGAGCCAGCTGCCTGACGGCCGTCCAACAAAAAAAAAATCTTTGTTGTTGAGACGCTCTGTCGGCTTATTATTGTTTGGCCGTCAGGAATGTATTTCCTAACGGTTTTTCCTGACGGTTTTGAGCCGTCAGGAATTATCTTGAGTTTGGTAGTGGTATATATAGAAATTTGAGAAGAAGGTTGCTTTGCTCTGAGTGCAAGCACATACATGCTCTCCAACTATAACCACATACACGCTCTCCAACGATAGGCTATCGTCGATAGCCTCCTGCGCATGCACGTACGTGAAACATTTCCGGTCCCCATGCATTTGCCGGTACGTATTCGTGTAGGTACGCGTGAATACCGAATATTATTACAAACTTCTAGCAGAAATTTATGGATTAGAGTATTAGACTGGTTCTAAGTTTTAACTAAGACTGGGATTATATTAGACTGCGTCAATCGATCTTCAGCGCGGCGAAGGATCGGTAACTGAAAGACAAAGACGAGAAGAGAAAAAAAGACATGACAATGTCAATGAGAGAGACGATGGGCGCAGCAAAGCATGCGATGACAGCATTAAAACCACCATCTCTATCAAGGGCAAGGGGTGGACCAATAACAATACTCTTCCTCAGTGCTAGGGCATTCCACTCACCATGCATATGCGGTGCCTCATTAAAACCAAATGCAAGCGTCTCCCTCCTGCTTGCTTGCATGTGGGACCGAACTCACTAAATTTCCCACACCGACTGATCGGCGCCGGCCAGCCGCCCACAGATCGACCCTACTCCCTCTATATAGTACATGTATTATACAGTATGATGTCTAGTACACAACTTCGATCTGTGGACGACCTCTGATGTATGGCTTCTTTATGCCATGCTGCTGCGCTTTAGTTGCATCGCATACCCAACCTCTGATCTATCTATAAAGACTAAGATCTATCTATATATGTTTCAGTTTTTCCTTTCTCATTTTACCAGCAGAAAATGATATAAATTAAGAGCGCAAACTTAATCGTATTGCAAACTAGGTTGTCTAGTGCGTGAATAATCGCCTAGGACTAGGTGTATTACTCAAAGCCCCCGGACTTCCGCTTTGGCGAGCTGTAACAAAATTATCTTCTTAATACAAAGATGTGCACATGCTTTTTGCGTGTTTAAGAAAAAAAATAAAGAGCGCAATGCAACGCTACACATCTTTTCTGCACTCTGTAGTTAGTACCGGCCTAACACTTGCTGATATACATAGATATGCTCTTAGTTAGGCTGTGTAGCGTAATATCACAGGAAGGTGTGTTGGTGGAAACGGAAGATTTTGGCAAGAAATTTAAAAACAAAGTTAGGCGTGCACAAATTAGCTAGTATAGTTTGATACTTGTACACATCAAATGGGGAAAATGGCCATGACTGCACATTTTTCTTGTGCGCAATTAATTAAGCTGCGATTACCAAGTGTTCTAGTATATTTTGTGAATTTCTTTAGGTGCATAGCTAGAATCATCCATTAAATTTGAGGAAGTAGTAATAGCACTTTTTATATGTGTACAAAATATATATTCTGAGAAAAATTTATCCATATATCTTACATCATGTATATATATGTAGGCACATATATCGCTACTATTTTTAATTAATCCAATGTACACAAGATTACTACCTACAATTATGGCTATCTTTATCCATACAATATATGTATGGCTCAAATGCTAGCTAGGTCACATCGACCAATCTCAAGTAATTAAACTACGATTGCTTTGGCATCGTATTCCATTAGTCAAAATACCAACACATACATTGAACATTTTTTTCATACACATTTATGGTTTGTCAAAGAAACTAATTAAATTTCCAAGGTTGCAAACTTTTTTTCATGATTTCCTCTAAAGAATCTCTAACAATCTAGTAAAATCTATGCCACCCATATATTTTGTCACATACATGTTTCCTGGCATATGGACACCAAGTGGCGACTATTCTTGCCGTATGGAGACCGTTTGATGAATTCAATTGAAAGGTGCATGATGTGGAAGAAGGAACAAGAATTTATCATCCATTAATGTCTTGATCTATCTAGTGATTGGTATGCAACAACTTGCTCGATTAACAGTGTTATTTTCTTGGAAATAATTCCCATTCTTTTTGGATTCTACAACTTTTTACATAGAAGAAAACTAGCCAAATTCTTGTGTTTAAGAAAGTATGGTGTAAACAATTGTTATTTGAAAATGAATGCATACATGTAGCCTTCATAATTTGTAACAAAGGACTTCCATGTTGAACACATAAAAACAAGTATGAAAGGTACAACCTATCAATGCATTGTTGTTGAGATTGAACAAGTTACCCGCTACATTCATTGACTCCATCTCAATCCATGTGTACAATAGTAGAACTTAGTTTTTCCACCTCGATCCACTTCAATACATGTGATTTGAGATAAATACATTTGCATTCAAACAAACCTTATCATGAATATGTTTGAGTATTTACGTTTTGACTCATGATTAAGTTGAGTAGTAATCATGTCTAGGAAATGAATAGCTATAGGAATGAATGCACTCATATTGATCATGAAAAAAGAACTACTTCCTTCCCTTGTTCGATGCACACATATGCACCTGACAAATAGGAGAGAGAGAGAAACCATTCATCAGAGAGAGAGAGAGAGAGAGAGACCGTACAAGCTAGTCACGGGTATCCCTTGACTGATATGCATGCTGGTACAACAAAGATTATGGAGATGTTGTAACCTCTTCCAAAGGAAAACCCACAAGGGACACTCTCTACTAATACTACTCTACGCACATATATATATATACAGGTGTTGTTTAAACAGCTGCACATGCCTTAACTTACCGACATGCATAGCAAGAATTCCCCACAAGGACATCCTTGCTGGGTGTAAATGCATGCCAACCTGTGTCCACAGCCCCGCAACCATGCATGCATACGCGTAAACCCTAGCTAGCTGTTGTGTGTGCGCGCCTGTGTGTATAGGGTACGTAGTTCAGTACTCTCTAGTGAAAACAGTGTTGGGTTCGGGCCATGTTGCAAATGCTCTCTTCTATTTATTTCATTCGCACCATGTTTCGGAATGTTGCACCACTTGATGTTGTCCGGCCTGGAGCAAAGATACATGTTCATCTCCCATGGTTGTGCAAGTCATGTTTGCCACCCTGCCGTGTCCATCATATCTTGCCAATGGATCTTGGCAGCACGCGCGGGAGATGATCAATCAAGTCAAAATTGCTTAGTGCATAATAGACTAGGTTTACAAGTGGCATGAATCTATTGAGATCGACAGGAATTGAAGGATTAATTGGGCCAGCGTCATTATTTGAGATTTTTGAGTCATCGGCTGGCCGAAGAATATGTATTTGTGCTGTTATAAGAGGCAGCACGAGGCAAAGACACGTACACTTACCTTCAGATAAGATTCACGCATGAACACAGACAACTTGCACAAGTTGAGCGTGCCGCCTCTTTATAGGTGGAGCATTTTAAGTATACAAAACTCTACCTCTTGATTAATAACTTGAAGGATCCGCCACGCAATTATACGGCTAGTATGGTATTCTGCATGTGTTTTTTTTAAAAAAATATTAGCAAGAGCACTGCTATATATGTATTGCGGGTATGTAAATTAGTCTTTATTTTGCCTCCAATTAACATAGTAGTAATTTCTAGGTCTTGAGAGTGAAGGTGGAGGCTTTCTTTTGTTTACCAAACACCAAGATGATGTTGTTGGTAATTCCTTCATATGATGTGGATTTTGAGAAGAGTATTAGCTCAAAATAACGTAACGCCTCATTTGACACAAGTTAGCTCTAGGAGCTATTTGGAACCGTTTTTTTTTTTTTTTTTACAAAAGAGCCTTTTTGGGAAACAGAAAAAAAGCTTGGAGCTCCTTAAATCATGGTGAATGGAGGCATAAGGAGAGCTGGAGCTGAAAAACTAGCTCCACCTGGCTCCAACCTCCATGTTTGCGAGCCCATCCCAAAATGCCCCCTTCCCTATGCTTGCTAATAGAAATATTGATGTATATATGTATGCCTCTAACTCTAGTGTTCGCTAGATATGAGATTGTGGTAACCACATAAGCATATATAGTAGAAAGAAATTTAGTTGACTTGGTCCCATGAATTTTACCATGATTTGGAGGGGGTTTTGTATTAGAATTAGGTTTGGTATGACTGGTCTATGTGACTTTCTTTGCTTATTTTGGCTGATTCAATAGTATTCAGTGAAAGAATAGCTGAAACAAGCTGAAACTAGAACAAGAGAAAGATTGGAATGTCAGGTTGATTCTATATTGTGTTGAATTCTGTGTTAATTGGTATGGTTATCCCAACATGTTCTGCTTGGTTTAACATATTTTGCAGAGTTTTTTGTGATTCGTTGATTTTTGCATATACTGAAAGCAAAACTCACACACAAAGTTGAGTGACACGGTTTTTTCTTTTTTTGACAACAAGCACATATATTATATTATCCAAGCAACCCTTTTACAAAGAGATCCTCCGTAGGGGACCAAATTACAAAAAAGCCCTAGATCTGAAAAAGAAGGCAACTATGTCCATGGCGTTGGAGACGATGAAGCCGCCGGCGGTGGGTCGTAGGGGCGTCGAGGACGCATACACCGGATTGATTGACATGGCGCCCGGTTGAAGGTGGGGCGGCCGAGCCAAGTAGCGCACCGGCCGACCGAAGGATCCTCCTCGAAGTTGTCGCCGGAGGTTGAAGAAGAGGCTGAACCTAGATCGGGGGAGGCGGAGCCGTCGGACTAGCACCATGGGAGGAGCCACTTGGGATGCGACAACGACGGAGAAGATCATGGTGACCATGGCTACCACGGCGGCGATAACAACTCTAGGTTGGGGCTTTCCACTAAGGGACTCTCCACTAGGGGAATTCATACTGAGGACTACTACTAACTACTACTCGTACTATGATCCATCTACTAGAGG
Organism: Hyparrhenia diplandra; assembly: GCA_015847255.1. Taxonomy (NCBI): domain Eukaryota; kingdom Viridiplantae; phylum Streptophyta; class Magnoliopsida; order Poales; family Poaceae; genus Hyparrhenia; species Hyparrhenia diplandra. The sequence continues at coordinate 201,928 of JADLZK010011042.1, forward strand.
GGGGCCTCACCCAGCCCCGCTCCGGCGAGGTCATTTGGAGGCGGGAGGGAGGGGGGGGACCGGGCACCACTTGAGCTCACGAGGAGGAAGGCGAGTTGGCTTTTGCTTCCCGGAGTCTCATTTTAGTGACATGGTTTGAATCTTCACACTAGTAACGAAAAGGATTTCAAGTGTGGGAAGTTTGGGTTTTGCGTGGCGGGCATGGGTGCGTGCCCATTGAAGGTCACGAAAAATGGAGGATTTTGCATGCCTTGGGCGGATTGTGCCTGTCGCGCTTAATCGAAATAAAAAAGCCCATGCCCAACGCCAAGCCCATACAGGCCCGACGACGAGCACGAACGAAAAAACCGCCGCCCGGGATCCGCCCGTGGTGGTGGGACGCGCCGCTGCCGTAGTGATGGCGGCCCTACGCCCGCCGCCATCGCGGTGTCGCGGGCTCCCGCCGCCGCCGCCGCGCCCGGAGGGAGAGGGAAGGGCATCTTGTGCGCCGGCCCCGGAGGCCGATCCACCGCCTGCCGCTTCCCCAGATCTTGGATCCGCCAGTGAACGGCACCGGCCGCCGAAGGAGGCGCGCCGCCGCATGGCCGGATCCGCAGGGAAGAGGGATTTCGTCGTAGGGATGCGCCGGTGAGGCGCCGCCACGCCCGAGAGGGGAAGAGCACGGCGCTGAATCCGCCTTGGCGCCGCAAGGCCTACATCTCGCCACGAGGGGCCGGCGCCGCCTCCGGGGCGGATCCGCGCGCCTCGGCTCGCCGCGCTCGATCCTGCCTTGCCGCCACCTCACGCCGAATCCGCGCCGCTGCCACCACGCACCCGGATCCACGCGCCGCGCCGGAGAGTGAGGAAGGGGTCGAGGATCGAGGGAGGTCGCGCCCGGAAGCTGGAAGGCGGCGCCGCGCACCGCCCGAGAGCGAGGAGAGTTGCCGGCGAGAGAAGGTGTGTGGTCGGGCTGCGAGAGAGGGGAGGGAGAGAAGTCTGCCCTACGTGCGAGTCTCGGGCTGCAAGTGGGACATGAGAGTTAGGGTTTCAGGTGCTGTATATATACTACGTAACGTTATCGGGCCCTGATCTGGGCCGGTCGGGCCTCTTCATTTTCCGTGGCGGGCTTTTAAAGACGCCCGCCACGGTAAATTGATTTTGGCGTGGCGGGCAACCGGTCTATCACGGTAAATAAAAAAGAGCCGTCCACGATTAACCGTGACAGAGCAAAGCGGGATGCCCACCACGTAAAAGATTTTGCAGCATCACACAAAATCATTTTTTACTAGTGTCACTTGTAATGTAAAGCATGCATAGCAGGCCCTTCGCAGGCGACCATGGCGACTAAAGGGAGGACTTGGTTGTAATTTCTTTTCTTCCCTGTATGCAGATAGGTTGCAACGGCGGTCCTCTGTTTCGTACTGCGTTGTACCTGTATTTGTACTGGTCTTTGTAAGGTTTTCTTAACTTTAATACAAGTATGCTTGATAAAAAAAAGATGACCGAGAATCCGAGACAAATTTATTATTTCATACCGCATCTGTGAAAATGCTGATGTCTCTTTGGGCTGAAAATACTTTCTAGCGAGATTCGGAATGGTGCATGTGATGCTTCTTAGGAGCCAAGAAAAATTACGAGAAACTATCTGACGATGCTTCTAAGGAGCCAAGAAAATTTACGAGAAACTATCTCACACGCCGTTTGTTTGTTGGGACCATTGCATATGCATATATTGGGCAATAAATAAATTAATAAAAGCATGAGGCAGGGCGTATGTATACACACACTGCCACACACACCTCACTCCGCCGATGTGCAGTAGATTTGAACTTGGCTTCGAATTATCTTTCTTTATTTAAACCAAGTCGATCCAATATTTTAAGAGAAGCATTTTTAGAAACTATGCCTTATATGCTTTTTGATTAATTCAGATGGAATTTATTTTAGAACAGCATAACTACTACTATAGTACATACTCCCGAGTAGTCCTATATATCCTTTTACATGGGCCGGCTCCGCGCGCGACTACTGGTTTCAGTAGCAACACTGTAGCACCGAAATTGCTCTGTCAGTTTTACCTCTTCCTACTTTATTTTTCACCTAAAAAACAAAATGATCATAAACAATTTCAAATAGTATTGCTACAGTATTTTCCAGGAGTCCCTAGAAACCACCAAACATATGTAGAGGAGATACATGAGGTATATATAGATTGGCGTATATATATGGATGCATAAACTTTCTCGCAAAACAAAACATACATAAACTATGATGTGATCTCTTGCTGTATGCCTACGTAGCTAGCTTAGCTAAAAGTAACAGCCATTAATACCTACACATATCAATAGGACGACACGGCCGGTCCTCATCACAATTGGCATGCTGTCTTATTTGAGTTTTAATTAGGAAAAAATAATCTTCTCTTATCTCTCTTTAGCTAGATCTCCCCTTCACCACCAGTACCAGTAGCCGCACCACCACCAGAGTCCACCACTTGCAAGCAGCAATCAACCTCATTCGTCCCGTTGTCCGCCCAAGAGCTACCGAGAAGAATACCGCACCGCACAACCGTATATGTCGGCCGACGGCCAATTTCCATCCATCGTCTTGTACATGTCCAGCTGGGTCTCCATCGATCTGTCTCTGTGTGTGGCGTGTGGGTGTAGTTAGGGCTGGTGGTCTTGTACTAGTCCTCCTCCTCCTCTGGTCCAGCTGCTCTTCGAGCTATAAAGAAGCTACCTAGGCTGGCTGCGTGGAGGGGAGGTAATGACACAAGCAGGCCGCCGTCGATCGAGCTCGAGCATGGGGGGAGGATCTGGAGACCACCAGCAGCAGCACGGCGGAGGTGGTGGCGACGATGGGCAGCTGCAGCAAGGCGGAGGCGACATGGTGATGCCGGGGTTCCGCTTCCACCCAACCGAGGAGGAGCTCATCGACTTCTACCTCCGCCGTAGGGTGGAGGGCAAGCGCTTCAACATCGAGCTCATCAACCTCGTCGACCTCTACCGCTACGACCCATGGGATCTCCCTGGTATGCAAGCCAGCAAACATGTGATACCAGCTAGCTCCTGCTAAGCTACTACTCCTATGTAATCAAGGGGATCTGGCTTGATTTCATGCATGTGACCTATCGACCCCTTTTATTTTGTTCATCTCATTCATGTGATCACCCTGTAGCCTTTTTCTTGCTACTTTTTCATGCATGAGATGATGGTGTCTATTTTTGCTTTTGTGTCTTCATGGATGCTCATCTACATAATAAACCACCGCAGCTTTGGCTTCAATTGGGGACAAGGAGTGGTATTTCTATGTGCCGAGAGACCAAAAGTACCGCAACGGTGACCGCCCCAACCGGGTCACGCCGTCCGGCTACTGGAAAGCCACCGGAGCTGACCGGACGGTGTACGTTGAGGTCAAGCGTCCGATTGGGCTCAAGAAGACGCTGGTGTTCTATGTGGGGAAGGCGCCCAAGGGCCTCAGGAGCAGCTGGATCATGAACGAGTATCGCCTTCCTTCCGGCGAGGCCGACCGCTACCAAAAGGTAGGAAAACTTATAAGCTTTTTCCGTGCATCTGTTAACAAAAGTAGTATGTTGTGTAGATAAAGATGTTCTTTTTGAGATAGTTTTTCTCCGATCTTCACTCTCCATGGCTGCTTCAATTTGGTTCCCTTAAGTATTGATTGAGTTGTTTTTCTTTTGATTGAGTTCTTTGAGATCTTGGCAAAGCTAGCACACTATAAGTTGATACCTCGCTTCCACTGCTTAAAATTCCCCTTTTGAGAGTTGAGGTTCTTGATTGATGATTGCTAATTAACTTCGTTCTGTTCGTGATCGCCGGCTGTCATATAATATGTGTATACATGATTCATGAAAGCACTACTCTTATTGCTTGTTTAAAGAAGTGCGCCGTGTGAATTGCAGGTCCAAGATCCGGCTAAGTTAATTAGGTTCTTCCCTTCACTTGCAAAAAGCACATCAAATTTGTTCACTTAACCGAGCCTTTTCAGAACTAACAAAGAACGAACTTGATGAAAACTTTTCCAAGTTTCAATTCTATACAGATCGGTTACTCTTTTTCTTCCCTTTTCCTTTTGCAAAGACTGGTACCCCTCCTTTTGGATGTATGAATCATCACACCCTTCATATGTAAAAAGTTTTTGCAAGTTACTTTTCAAGATCTGCACACATATTTGGGATAATAGCTACTCAAAAGGGAAAGCTATACTCTTCATGGTTGTAAAACAATTAATGATATAGTAGTATAGAACTGTGGAAAGGGCACAACATCAGATCTAAGAACGAAATTTAACTAATACTCCGTATTTTGGAGTACTGTTGTGCCTATTTGCTTAATTTGCGTAGCATGAAGCACAAACCTCCTTTACATGTAAAACTTTTTCAAGTGACACTTTTAATGCTGGCTACAAACTCTCTAGCTTTCAATAATTAACCATTATGGTTTATACATATATACTTATATCACTTTAAGCATAAGAAAATTTTCAGTCTCTGTTCTAATTACATGAGGGTTTATTAAGAATGTCAATTTAATTTTGTATTAGTCTTGATTAATTCATTCATATCATATATAGGAAATTTCTCTTTGCAAAGTGTATAAACGACCAGGGATTGAGGACAACTTTCACCTCAGCACCACAACAACAAGATCATCCAAGGCTGCAGCGACCATGGAAAAGAAGCACCACCGGACTTCAGCATCACCCCGCCTAGCGCCAATGTTCGACGGTGGCCACTCATCAGCTCACATGAACAAGCCATACAGTGGAGCAAACACCACAATAGCCATGACATCGGCAACTGCAGCTCGAGCAGCAACAATGGCACCGCAGACGTCAATGTTCCTGTCAACCCCCTCACTTAGCTCCACCACATCGACGGAGGAGGACGGTACATCACTCTACCACATGAAAGGTGCTAACCCACCGATGCTGCCTTCTTCCACACACGCCCTGCTTAACGCAAACTCCGCTACAATGGCAACAATTCCAATAGATGAGCTGAGTAGGGCAATTGGATCATATAATAGCCAAGGAAACCCTAACCAGCCCTTGCCATCACAAGGTCCTTTGCTCCCTTTTCCTTGGGGCGATTGGAATCCACTCCTAGAATCTCCAAAAGTTTGCACAAGCTTCAAGTGACTTTCAGGTGGCTCGAAGCATCTATATGCATGCTTGCATGCGTGCGCGTATTATATATAAATACAAGTGTGTATATTTGCAGAGACATCATTATTATTTGGGCTAGAACAAGGTTAAGATGTAATGGAATATAGGATGAGTTAGTTCTAGTCCTATGCAATGCTACATTATATTAATCAGTTCACCATCTTATCACATGAATAGCTGGTGTAACAATATGTCAATTTCTATTATTTGATAATGCAGACCTTGTAGCATAAACTCGATTAGAGATGGAATAAAGATTATTTGGTCATCTGCCCTTAAGCTTATATATATGTGTGTGTGTTTCAATTATCATTTCAACTTAATTTATTGTTGCCCCAGCATATGTTTACAGATTTCATGTTTGCATGAAATGACAAAAAACGTAAGCAGAAATATGTCCATGTTATATAAAACTGAGATTTGTACATGTGTACACTGTTCAGAAAATGCTATATTGTGTACGTGATTACCATGTTGTTGCTAGGTTCATAAAGTTTAAGCGTTTTTGCATGATATCTTATATATGTTAGGTTCCTTGTTGAAACCGAGTCTAGTTAATTAGAACTAGCTAGGATCCATCCCGCTTGAAACAGGCATTAGAAATGAAATAATGAGTACATCACACCCCTATAATAATAATATTATGGAATTGTCAATGTGGTTGTTGTATGTGATGTCGTTTGGAACCAAAACCATTAAAAAACAATAAGAACCACTGTAGTGCAGCACATATCCATATTATTCATGGTTTGACAATAATCATGTATAAGGTAGACACAGTTAGCCATTTTGAAACATAGTGTTGAAATGTAGTACCTACAATAAGAATGCCATTTTTCCCTCCATTAAAACTTGATTTTGAGGCATAGTAAAATACAGTGCTTCAAGATCTTAGTCCTCCTAGTCCTAACATAAATAAATAAACAGGATTGATCGAAGCTGGCATTAGTTTATTCATTATCTAATCTAACCTAAAAAAGAAAAAAAAAAGACTGGAGAGATCGATCTGCCACATATAAACCTTAGACGTCCATGATACTTCATCCATACAGAAATACAAAGGTTCCAAATAAATTTTTACTAATTCAAAGCTAGCTAAAATTTTAGATAAAAGTATTAACATCCACATTAATGGTGTAAACTATGAAAATATATTTCTCTTATCGAATGATGATACTTTGATGTCGTAAGTACCAGTAATTTTTTTCTATAAACGTAGTCTAATCTAGCATGATTTCACTTGGAACAAAAAATTATTTATGCTATAAACGTATCTTTTTCTATATAAACGTAGTCTTTTTGTCATTTTAGATCATTTTCTTCAAACAGAGAAAAGGTCCAATAAAAAAACTTAACTAGAATGAAATTATCTTTGCCCTCTTCGGACGATGGAAATCTCCGGACGCCGTCTTTTTGGAAGCATCATTGTTTGGGCCTCTTCCCTTTGTGTGGCTTATCTTTACTGGATGAAAATTTGGACCTTTTGGTCGTGCAACGGTGGCGTCATTGGCGCCGCTTTCCTCCTTGGAGCAGAGGTGTCGTTTTGGAAGATTGTACCGGTCAGTCTAATATGATGGCTAAGCGCAAAGGACAAAGATGGAGACAGTTGAGGATTTAAGATTGTGGTGTCAACGACGAAGGAAGACGGTCATAAGCTAGGAGGGCGTTGGCATGGCAATTCGGCGATCCCGGATCTGTTGGCGGTGGACTATGAATTTGTCAACAAGGCCAACATATGTGAAGCACCCATGAAATTAGTAGAGATTAGCGCGAGAGATGATGTCTAGCTGTTGAGGTATCTGAGAGGACCTACGTGATTATGCGGCGGGCGATTTCCTATAGTGGCAATTGTTTTTAAGCGAAGAGGTGTTCGATTGGCAGCTTGAGGACATGTGTAGCGCGTTTTTATTTTGATGAGTTAACTAAGGCGGAAAGTTGGAGTGCATGCCTTTGTTTTGAGTTTGTGTGAGTTTGAAGTGCCGTGTGTAATAAGGATAGCTATATATATGCATCGGCCGCATACAAAGCAAGACTAGGATATTATTAATATATTCCTTTTCTAACAAAAAAAGAATGAAACTAATTGTTAATATTAATTTTAACAACAAAAATGGTGTTTTCACACGATAGAACGAGCTAGCTTAACGATCAATTTTAAGAACAAAGGCGACAACAGTGTCCCAGAGAATAGCCTTGGCTAATAAATAAATGAAATGTTACACCATACCAGAGAACGAGCTAGTCTTGCACTTGTAGAGAACGGACTTCTACTCCCGATAATATTTTTATGGGTTACTCCTGCCTGTTGTTAATACATTAATTATTAGTTAATACATGTTGTGTATTTTAATTATAAATTAATTACGTAATTTGAAACCAAAACAAATCATGAATTCAAATAAAATCACAAAAAGAAAATAAACGTTACTCTCCATTGAAATTACCAACCGAAAAGTAAAGGTTCCTAGCATACCACATGCCTGGTAGGACATTTACCTCCGGTTGGTATTTTTGAACCCAGTAAAGGTGGAATTCTACTACCTTCTACTTCCCAACTTGTATTCCCCGATTGCATAACCGGGCAACCGGGAGTAAAGGGGTTTTCCAGCCAGGAGTGCGTCCTCTACCGGTGTTGGTCATATATTCGATCATTTATATTTCATTCGTTTTTGTGAATAATAATTGAACATATCCAGTACTGTGAGGATATGCTTGCTGGTGGCAAGATTTTATTTATTTACTCTCTGATTACTCCCAAAGTCCCAGCCTGCTCTAACAATAGGCTCCCGTTGCCGGACTGAGGAGTAATCAAGAGCATGCGGCGGTCCAGTTGGTGCACATACACGCGCCGCCGCCATGTATATATATGATGCAGGCCTTGCCGTTGCCGACCGTATTTACTCCACGGCTAGTCTACACTGCATAATCCACACGGCGCCTTTCGTGCTCCTGCTGTCAACGCACTTACGATCTTGTGAGCCATACATACATACTTCATACCAAGTATAAGTCAAAATTACTTTTGCCATTTGTCAATCTTTATGTTAAAGATGTGCAAACCTTTTACGTATTCAAAAAAAGTATAAGTCAAACTTATCTAATTTATTTCAATCAAGTTTGTTAAAAAATATTTTAATAACAAGTAGGGATTATGCACTATCTAAAACATATTTCATGATGTAGCATGTTAATCTTATATATTATGATGATGTTGACGTTGTTCACTTTTGTATATATTTGGTAAAAACTAGAGAAGGTTGACTAGCTTATGAGAAATATAAAACAGCGTAATTTACAAATGATAGAAGTTCTCCCTCGGTTTCAAATTATAATAAGAACATGTATTATAAATGTTTTGTTAATCACACACTCTCTAGTTTTTTTTTTGAACACCATAAGGCAAGCTTTATTGATCATGGGATAGTTACATCTCTGGCGCTACATCACTGGGATAAAATCACGGGGTTTCATCAAACCATGTACAAGATGTATTGGAATTAAAAGCATGCCTGAATAAACCATGAGCTACCATATTTGCCTAAACGATCAATATGTTTGATAGAAGGTTAAGAGAATTCTTGCCATAAGCCCATGCATTCATCATAGATTGCCATATCCTCTAGGGGCAGGAGATCCCTCCCTCTTGAATAGGAAGCCTAACCACCTCAAGGCAATCGGTTTGGAACTCTTTTTTATTTGCACCAATGAAATTTTGAGGCCCGGATTTGTCCATCAACTAGAGAAGCCCACAGTCTCTGCCATGTACAGGAGTTGTTATTAGAGATCACCACGGAGTTGTTATCGTGGTTTCAAATAGAGTCCTAAATGATGTCGTGGATGCTCGTCTTGTTAATCAACACAACAGCTTTTAATAGTAATAAATTTCTCTCAGGTTCGGGCCTCTTGGTTTGGGTCAAAAAGCCCCACTTCACAACTGGTCCGAATTCATGGGCAACCGCCGTGTTACCCAACCGCCATGCATCCTGTTGGTCCTTGGTGTTGTCTTGCTTCAGATGAGGAGTTAACTTTGGTAAGACTTTGAATTGACCCATTAGAGCAACTCGGTGGAATAAAAAAACAAGTCTACTCTATTTTCTTAGGAGTTTAATAGAAAAAAAATGCCTTGAACTCCGGGGGAATACTAAATGAGCCCATATTTTCATGTTCACTTAAATTGTAATCTCAAGCCCCTAGCAATGGCGGAGGCCCCTGTTACTAAATTTTAATCCTATACAGGGCTTAGGCTTGGACGACTATTTTTTTGTAGGCGATAGGTAAATAGAATTTGGAGGCCAATTTGTAAGTGTCCAGTATGCTCTTACAGTCTTGCTGATAAGGTTGGCTAGACCGAGTGTTGACCTATTAGAATTTGTGTTGAGTTTTATGGGTTGTAAATGATCAAGAATATACGTCTCGGATAAGACACCACGAACAGTTTATAATAATTTGTGTCGATCATCGTTCCTCCATTCCCACCGTCAAAGCCAGCCCTTAAAAAAATGTTGTCAAAAAAAGCCAGCACCAAAAAGACCTCAACATCTCCAAGACAAAGCCCAACCGCACGTGTCCATGAATGCACTGGGCCTACCCGTGCGTACGGATGCTGGGCCACATTCGCTTGCAAAACGCCGGCCTGGTTTATTGAAAAGCGCATGAAAGCACGGCAGGTGGGCTGCCTAAAAAAATAACCGCGCCAAACTTGACAAAAATTTCTATAATTTATATTAGAATATAAACATGAATTTTGAATTTTTTTTTTATATAAAACATAGCCCCATGTCGCCAAGAAGTACGACATGTATGCAGCATTATATTTCCCATGGCACTCGAAGGGCAAAATGACAGCAATGACTAAACATGGATCGACTACTTGGGACTTGGGAGTGCAGCAAATATTTCAGGAACAATAAGGTCTTGTTAAAATGTAAAAGGACTCAATTCACAGATGTTGAAGTTGAAACATAAATAAATTTTACGTCGTCAATTTATTCTAACATATGTGGATCGAGATAAACCTGAGCAGTGCCACCAAAACAAGATCAAACTAGATTTGGACATTTGCAGTCCAGCAGGTGTGCTATCTTGGCTTGTCATTATAGAAATTTGTTTGTGGGATTTCATTGCGCCAAAACAAATCTACTGATATGTCTCAGGCGAAATTAAATCATGAATTGGTACAAACAGGTATCCAACCAGCTTTAAAATTTTGATGAACGGGGTCAAATGCCTTAACAAAAATGGCTTATCGAGGGAAAACAAAGAGAGATATACAGGATGTCTTACAGCCTAGTATCAAAGATCATAAGGCATCCTGGACAGCCCATACTCACCTTTGGGCTGTCTTGCAACCTTGTGGAGAAGCATAGCCATGCTTTTCCATTGATTTTCTAGAAAACAAATCATTTCTCAGCTGTTGCCAGATACACCAAATAGTAAGTAGAAGAAATAATGGCAAGATAAAATAACGTTTTTCAACCAAAATTGGAAAGGAGACAAAAGAATGACCAAAATGCACGGCAAGAATATTTCTAAATGCACATCTCTGTTTTGCTACTGCACATTCAGAAAAGAGATGACGATGAACTACCCGCCATAAAAAGACAATCTCATTTGAACCTTGCTCGTCTTAGTCTAAATTAGCTCTGGTCAGTTTCATATTTTGCCCTAAAAGCCATAACAACCCAAAGAATCCGTGTACCTTCAGATACTAGCAAGCAATTTTTTTTCTTTTATAATCTCGGTTTCTTTTGGTGATGGATGGATCGTCGTTGGTCATCGCGGTAGAAGGTGCAGGAGGAACACGAAGGACGGCTGGTACAGAGCACCGAGACACCCTCGGTAGTTGGGACTGACTGAATCTCTGAATCGAATCCCATCAGTCAGGAGTGGAGTCGGGTCCGTCCAATTCGGCTATCGTATCGTATCGTCGGTGTTCAGTGATTAACTGATTAATCCAAATCAATTGGGTACGCAAAGCAGAGTTGTTGCAGGCCGGAGACATGAACGTCTCTCTCTACACCAAGTGAAGTTGCTAATTCTGAATCTATGCATCAACTGTACTAGAAGGAAATGCAAAACTGAATGAAAGAAACAGAGCCAAATTAAATCCCGTGGACCAAATCAAAATCGTGTCCATTTATGTATGTATGTATTGTCGATCTCTCCACAAGAATTTACAAGACTCCGCGTTGGATTTGGTTTCTATTTACATTTCCACGCCAAAATCTACTACTACTACTCATTCTAATCAGTCTAGCTACCACAAATACGAGGATGAGGAAGAAGGGGAGGTGGTGGTGTGCGTGGCGACGGTCGTGACGGCGGCGCGAGCGTCGGAGGGGACGAGGATAAGGAGCAACAGGACGGCGAAGATGGCGACGGGAACAAGGAGCACGAGCGGCGGCGGTGGCGGCAGGGGTGGAAGAGCAGCGGAAGCACCAGTAACGTCGCCGTCACGCACGCCAGCAGCGCCGCCGCCTCCGCGCCCAGGTACGTGGCCGTGGTAGAGGTAGTGGTCCCGCCGGCGCCGCCCGGGTCCTGGTCCACCGCCGCCTGATGCAACCCTCACTGACGCCGGGAAACTCGCAGCGGAGAGAGGCGATGGAGGCTTGCGGCGACCACCGCCGGCGCGGCCGGTGTGGCCTGCCATGATGCCGTTGTGGTCTTCGCGGCGGCGACTGCGGTGGTGGTGGCGGACGTCGAGCAGGTGCATCTGAGGCGCGGCGCGGCGTCCGGGGCAATCGATCGGTGAGTTTGGTCGGAGACGGACGGATGGAGGCGGAGGTGTTTGGCGCGATCGTTGGTTCCTGCTGGTGGTGGTGGTGGTGGTGCTTGGATTCGCCGGCGGTGGTATCGGTGGCCGGTGGTGCTGGGATTTGCCTGTGAGCGAACAATTTTTATATAGGATTGGAGGGGAGGAAGCTGACCAGGACGGTGAGTGGGGCCCGCGCGGCAGGGTGGCTAGGCGGGGTGCATTGCATGGATCCCAGTTGGAGCGGACACATGGCCACTTGGCCAGGCGGTGCGCAGCGTGTCCCTACATGTCAGTGACAGTGAGACGACAAGCCGGAGTGTGCAGTGGGCCATTGCCAATGCAATGCAATTGAGCCCCATATGCAACTTGGATGCAACACACAGATTATTCCCGGCAGGCCGGGCTTGCTAGTGCAGCATAGCAATGGTATGAATTGAAGCAACCTAGAGTACGTGTGCGTGTGATGCCGATGCATATGCGCTTAGCGGGTCGCTCTCTCCGATCGACTACTGGCGCTGTGTGTTCAATCCTGTGGAGGATTGGCTTGTGTTACACTGCCGAGCAAGCGATGGATCGACGACGACGTCAGGAGGTGCATGTGGTTTTGCCTCGACAGGGCCGCGTTGTGCTCCATTTGGGGGGGATGGCTGGCCGTTGGACCTCTCCATCGTCGTCCCAACCATGTCGACAGACCGTATAGCGAGCACCGAGCAAGAGCAACTTGATGCATGGCGTATGATCTGATCACAACCAAACGGAGATGGTTAACTCTCTAGACAACCAGGTGCTGTTTTGCTTGCCGGCCCAAGTTGGCAACGCGTCGGACAAACGTACGGTGGCAGCCACAAGTTAATTTCTTCCATTCATTTCTCGTCGCAGTTGTGGCGGCCAACTGGGTGGATGGCATGCAGGTAAATGAAGTGAAAAAACACTTGGTCATTGATTTGATGCATATTGTGTGTGTGTGACAAGGTATTTCGTGCGTTGGATGGAACGGAAAAGACGATGGTGGACTGGCTTGCAGCTGGTGCAGCATACTCCTATATAGCAATGGTATGAAGCAACCTACACTACAGTATACGTGTGCGTGTGATGCCGATGCGAAGCAATGCACAGGGATGAGGGGGGTTTCGCTCTCTCCGACTGCTCGGCTCGGTGCTCTGTGGCAGTTACCTCCTGCTCACTACAGTCACTTAGACTCTGTTTGGTTCTCATAAATCACCAAACTTATAAATCAGGTGAGTGGAAAACAGAGACTTATAAGTTAATACTGTTTAGTTGTTTTTTTTTTTTTTTGCGAAAAGGAAGATATATTAAGCATCAAAGACAAGACATTACCCCTATTACAAACTGAACTTCAAAGAAAATGAAAATTATAATTGAGTCCTCAAGATCCAATCTCATCTTTTTTCGTCTCGATCTCCGATTTCGCCATCGACACCACCACAACGATCCATGTCCACCTTTGCTTCCGCCAAGAAACACCAAGCATTGGAAAAGCCGCATCATCCATCGCCCGGATCACCAAGCAAATCGATTTCGTTGAAAGAAAAATCGGCGACCCCTTGGCAAAAGGAAAAGGAAAAAGAAAATCCGCCGCCGCCCGCCCGGGGACCAACGTAGGAAAAAACATCCCGCCGCCGGGAAACCCAACGGCGAGGAAGAACCACAAACCCATGAGGATTACCGAAGAGCTCACATACGACACCAATTATTCGTCGGCACATAAGCACCACGGCATCCACCGGTACCCGAAACTTTATTGGTCGTGCGGTGACGCGGCGCCACCGCGGAACCCTAAACTCCATCGGACATGGAGAGACACTAACCCTAAGAACTTCGATCTAATAGGGAAAACTTATGGAAAAACAATGGATCCCCACTCCCTTGACCTCCGGCCCGGATGCGAAGAAGGGGAAGGGAGGGGACCAGCGGTGCAGTGGTAGAGAGTGGTGGGCGGCGGCTGCCTAGGCGACGCGGACTATGTCAATATTGAAATAACTTTGAGAAAATAAAGATTGTTTGGTTGTTGATGACTTATAATTCAGTTTTGTTTGGCAAAAAAGGTGGAAAAGATGTAGGCCCCATATCAAATAGGGTGACTTAAGTTTTAAGCAAGGATGTACCAACTTATGGCTTATAAGTTGGGGTGACTTATAAGTCAGGGGTGTTTGGCAAAATAAGTCAGGTTTTGTAATTTAAGACTTATAAGTTGTTGACTTATTTGAAACCAAACAGGACCTTTACGACCTTACGGTTCAGATAAGGTGTGTCGACATGATTGACGGAACGGGATAAATATCTGATGCAAACAATAACTTTTAGTGCCGGTGATCCCAGTGTGGTCACACCATTTGGCCAACATGTAATCGGTGATCTTTGTATGGCTAGCTCTAGTTTTTCTCCTTCGACTCTTTTGGCTTTGCTTATTTCTAGTTCTTTCAGTTAGCCTTCCGATGTCTTCTCGACATCTTCGTAGTTTGTATTTGGTTTTGGATTTGGTTTTCCCTCCTCTTAATGAAACACGGGTGAATGACCCGATTAAAAAAAAAAAAAAAAAAAAAAAAAAAAAACTTTGGTGAAAGTGAAAACCCGAATGGGAGCAGAACGAGACTGTGCATGCAGTGTCGCCATGTTTAGTTTCCATCCCTCCAACCTAAAAAGTCTTCAGTTTTCCCCATCACATCAAATCTTTTAACGCATGCATGGAGCATTAAATTTAAGTAAATAAAACTAATTACATAGTTTATTTGAAAAGTACGGGATAAATCTTTTTGGCTAGTTAGTGAGTCGTGATGGGACAACAATTACCAAATACAAACGAAAAGTCTTCTGATGGCGAACCCAAAGTATTCCCGGACCCTACGCTGGGGACCGTGGCTGGCCCTGTCGAGGCAAAACCAAAACCAGCACGCTGACTGGCTCTGACTGGCTCGGCCCCGGTTTTGCCGTCCCAATCCCAATCCCAATCCCATGGGGGGCTGCTGCTGCCGCCTTTGGGTTTTGGTTTCTGGTCTGCTGCATGATCTGCATCGGCGGTGCGGTGCGGTGCGGTGCATGAACCTCCTGTCATCGTCGCCGTCGTCCTCTCCTCTGTGGCTCTGTCGTCTCCCATCCATCGGCTACGGCCTACGGCTACCAGCCATAGATGGATGGATGGATGGATACGATGGGGTCCACCAGTGTAGTCCTTGTCCATCCTGTCAGTGTAGGAAATAAAGCCAGCCAGACGTCATTCTCATATCTCGTTCACGCACGCACGTGCCGCCGATCGATCGACCTCATGCTGGTTCGCTCGCTCCAACTCTTCCCTCGCTCACCGATCGAGTCACTGACGGACGGCTACCTGCTAAGCAGCGGGCCGGCCGGGCAGCTGATCATCATGAATCATGATAAAGCATGGTTTGGTAGCGTAGAGCTGCCGTACGTGACTTTCCCCGATTAAAATGCGCTCATATCGTTCTTGTGATGATAGATCGAGATGATATATATATGTGTCCGGAAATACAATTTACTGGAATTGTGAACTATACCTATAATTTCTGTTACAGTACCGATTTGCCACAGCTACTTAAGAATGTGTTTGGTACCGATCTAGATTCTTATAGACAAACATTATACCATGAATTAGAATCACTTCATAAAAACATTTAGCTTGCGGTTTTCAATTCTTTTACTAGAACTAGAATCAGGTAGGAGAAGCGCAGGGTTTCATTGATGATTCATCAATTCTTCGTGATGTGTTTCCCTTTTTCGAGTGATCGACCTCAATTCAAGTGATTCTTTTTTTGAGACCGGAGATATAGCCCGTTTTTCATTAAGCAGAAGGGAATGGTCAATAGACCTACACATAAAAGATACAACCGGGTACGCGGGTAATCCATGGATTACCAACGAGGTCCCGAAAACACAAACGAAAGCAAGAACCGCGAGGGGCGGAGACCCTCCACCTAACAATCCCCATAAAGCCAAGCCTATACACTAAAAGAAAACTCAACACCAAGATAGCGAAGGGCTTATCGTTGTCGTGAGATGAACGTGATTCCGGTGCTCTCTCCGAGTCAATAAGAACTAGGACCGGACGAGAAGCACCGCCATGGAGGCACACCCTCCGAGTCACTTAGGCAGGACCACGGGCGGGAGCACCGACATGAAGACACCCTCCGAGTCACGAGTTCCACGACCGCTGGCGAGGAGCATCAATAAGGCTACGGCACCGGACATGACCAACTAGGACTAACCGAGTAAGGAGCAAAGAGTAAAGCACAACTAGGCCAAGCACAACGGGCAGCACAACGAATAAATAAGGCCTGCCCTCCAACCAGCCATGCGCCGCAGACGGAGGAGATGCTCGACGCGCCTTCCAGAAGGACACGACGCCAGAGGCGCCGGTCGCGCCATCCCATCGGGATTGGTTTTTCACCCACATCTCTTGAAGGTGAAGAGACGACCGCCGCCACCCACCCCACCACCACGGCGGTGCAGGTGCAACAATGAGCATACCGGGCCGACATCGCCACCATGGCGGCGCTGGGAGAGCGCCCAAATTAGCCGCCGGAAGCCACGCCCCAAAGGCATAGCCAAGGCGAGTGGACACACCGCCGTAACAAGCGCCTTCCACGAAGCGATGAGGCGCCTAAGGCGTCACCGCTGCTCGCCCGCTAGAGCAAAGGGCTTTCACCGAGCGTGTGCGTCAACCGCCACAACACCAAAGACACCTGGGCATCGTCGAGATCCTGTGCAGCAGATCACATGGCGGCGCCACCCACCAAGAGGAAGCACAACCGCCGCCCGGCGGGGTGGGGGGGGGAGCGGGGAACACCGGATCTGGCCGCCCTAGCCCCTCGAGGTCGGCGGAGGACGCCGCCGCCGAGGTCGCCGGCCCGGCCAGCATCCAGGGCCAAGGAGGCCGGATCCGCGGACCCCACCTGGCCAGACGCCGCGCCGACGGCCACCGCCATGAAGGCCACCGTCGCAGGGAAGGGGGTGTGGGGGAGAAGGAGGATCGAATCGGGGCCCGTGGAGGCCGGATCGCCCGATCCCCCACCCGGCCGGGGACGCCGGGCGCCGCCGCCGCCATGGCCGCCGTCGAAGGAAAGAGGTGGAGGGGGGGAAGGGGGAGCGAGTAGGGTTGGTGGGAGAGGCCGGGGAGGTGGCGGCGGGAACCTTGAGCTGCCCGCCCGCGAGCAAGGGCGGCAACGGCGCCGGAGGGGGGCCAAGGAGCGGGGGCAGGGCGGGGGCCGGCTGGTGCCCGAAGTCGCCCTCGAGAGGACTCCCGGGGGCCTCGGGGGTACGTCTAGTTTAAGTTGAAAGCACACCGCGTAGGAGTAACTCTCGCCATTTGCACATCTCAGATGACCCAAGCAAAGCAAAGCAATCCCAACACATGTTCAATTCAAGTGATTCTACTGAGAATCTAAAACGTTTCTTACTGCCAAACTCAAAACCCAGTGATGCTATTACCTTTTGCATAATAAACAACGTACAACACTCAATCTGAGTACTAGCTACGTAGCGGTCAACAGCTCACTGAAAGAAAAATTACTGTACATATACCAATTTTAGTTTAGGTGCTATATTTGTACTGATACGCAACGGGCCATGACACGCAAATAAAGCGCCAGAGATATATGTAAAAACATTTTCTCATGATCCCAATAACTAGGAGAAGTTCACATAGATTATAATGAACACATGCCTGAAGTAGTAGTCTAGTAGACAATGCATGCCTCATACTTTATTCCTTAAAAGCGAACTAGCTATAAAGAAATGGCAAATTGAGGAATAAGGTGGGCGCTATATATATGCATGCATGCACTTTTCTCTGAATAATTCTCCAAGCAAACAGGAGACAAGTTATCTATCATAAAAAAATAGGGGACAGTTTCAAGTTGGTACTATATATATAGTTAACAATGCCTTAAATCATAGATAATTACTCGTAGTCTGTAATAAGCATTGTACTGTCTTGCTTGTATGTACAGTATATCGTATCAGGAGCGAGAATCTCGGTAGGTAGCTTGGCGTTATGCAAATGCAAAGATCGAGCAGCCACTGGCACTTCTTAATACGGCAATGAGGCCACCATTATTTATATATTTGTAGCTGTCAACAAGGACGACATCGTCGTCAGATGCAATGCAGCAAATCGTGATCACATTCTCCAACCCATGCAAGTTGGGCTTGCATGTGACCATACTGATCGATTATCTTCATCTCTAAACTATTGTAGTAGACAAGTATATTACAAGTGGACTAGTGTGCACGGTGCCGCCCCGTTACAGGGCACAGGAACCAACCCGATAAATCTCTACTATAAGGCACCACTTCTTTCTATTTTTGGACCGACGATCAACAACCAACGGATCCACGAACGGAGGACTGAGATCGAAAAGTTTGTGTAAGGGTCTTACACAAGCCCTCCCCGCCGCACAATCTCACGCCGCCGAGAGGGTCCAGCATCCTGACATGCAACAGGAAACGCCGCCTAGGTAAGGCTGGTCCAAAAACTCGAACTTCGCTTAGCTCGCCGACTTCGCTCATTAATGGCTCGACCGTGCTCGACTCGTTTCATAACAAGCCAACTCGATATAAAACAAGCTGGCTCGATTTTTAACGAGCTAGCTCGAGCCGCCTTGTGAGCAGCTCGTTAGCTCGAACGAGCCAGAGAATTCACAGGCCAAAACACTAAAAATAGCTCGGCCCATACATTGCTCGTGGAAGTCAGTTGCCTCCGGCCCCAGCCCAAACTTGATCAGTCTACCTTTCAAGTGTCAAGTCGTAGCTTATTTATTTTGCTTGTTTCGCGTGAATTATTGGATGATGTTGTCTAAATTGTTTGAGTACGAGACTATCGTCATATCATGGTGGCCCTGGTGGGCTGTTTTTTTAAACTTCGATTTAATTTTGGATCATTTGATGCATGGATGGATTAAATTTATATGTACTTGATGTTTGTTGGCTTGTTGTTCACGTATATTTCCCAGTAATGTGTTTTTGAGGTTTGGCTCGCGAGCTAAAACGAGCTGCTCGAGCTCTTAACGAGCCGAGCCGAGCTGCTCTTCTAGCTCGTTTGTTTAACGAGCCGAGCCGAGCCAACATCTAAACAAGCCGAGCTGAAACGAGCCGAGCTCTTAACGAGCCGAGCTGGCTCGTTAGCCACCCTGACCCTAGGGTTAGTGAGTCCGGGGTTGCACTCGTGGTCGCAATCTCGGGCCTGGCGGCAATCGGCGTCAGCCGCGGTGCCGGCGATGCCGCCTATCCGGCGCAGTACGACGGCAGCAGACCCTCCAGAGACCTCACAACCAGGAAGAACGCGGCAAGAAGTCGAGCACGACCAGGGCGCGGCCGGGGCGTGGCTTCCACCTGAGTCCAGAGATCATCCGGCGGTGCTCATTGAGGAAACCGCGAACGAGACGGCGGACCCGGCACCAGTGACCCGAAGACCGCGGCGATTAGCCGAGCAGGACGCGGCAACCTGTACGGCTGTACCACGGCAGGTCTAACACCATCACACCGAGCAAGGTGAGAAATCGAAGCAATTTCTTTTCTCTAAAAAAATCGAAGCAATTTCTGTTCGATCCCCACTTTCTCGTCTCGATTTTTCTTTTGAAAAAAAAAAAAAAACGTGTACGTGCGTCCCATTGCACGGCTTCGATCAACACTTTTCGGCTTCTGAATCAGTTTGTAGATGGGTCATTACATCATGTTGAAATCTTGTAGGCTGAAGAATATCACTCGCCTCTCTGAGCTCCTGGTTCAATGTTTGCCAGCTTTGAAATAATTGGTTCTCCAAATCATTAGATGATACCCCGAAAGCAGATTGATCCAGTGACTGACTCATCACTTTTCCTAAAAAAAAGGTAATTCCTATGATTTGATCTTTTTCCTGTTTAATTTGTCTCCCTGGACTTGCAAAAATGATGGCTGGGAGGGAGACGATTGTTACATAAGGTTCTTGTCAAGACTATCACGGCATAGTGTCGTCGACGTGTACAAACGTTGTCCACTGCTTTAATTGATGATAGATGGTAGCATTCTTCTAGATCAAGATGCTGATATCATATTGGCGGCCTGCGTAGCTAGAGATCGGGAAAATGGTAGCCCACATGGCAATCTTGCTATTTATCTGAATGAAACAAGAACACAATGGCCTGGTATGAATCACTCTGCATAGTAGACAATACCAAAGCAATACAGTAGTGAAAGAGACGATGCAGCATTGCTAGAATGTGTGCTCCAATGGTTTGTAGTGAGAAATTTAAAAAGTGGACTCCAATGGTTTGTAGTGATGCTTAATTGTTTAATTTACTGTTTATGCCTTCTTTGCAGTGCCCTCATACGGTTGCAGCCCCAGGGATGCATAAGAAAGGGATCAACTGTCTTGCTGGAAGGATGGTGTCTGATACTATTGTCATTTTTGCTTCTACCTCATCAGATCGTATTGTTGTTATTTGAGAGATGGTAATTGTGCCCACATCCGGTTGTAAGATTTGCTTCCTCGTGGA
This sequence comes from Hyparrhenia diplandra, assembly GCA_015847255.1. Classification (NCBI taxonomy): domain Eukaryota; kingdom Viridiplantae; phylum Streptophyta; class Magnoliopsida; order Poales; family Poaceae; genus Hyparrhenia; species Hyparrhenia diplandra. The sequence continues at coordinate 222,355 of JADLZK010011042.1, forward strand.
TTGACAATATTAGTGTTAGGAGCCTAATCTTTTTGCCATGCTGGTATCATTCGGACTCTAATTCTTTTATTTAATGATTTTGACTGTTCGTGGTAATGTGCAGTGCATTGTACTTAACTTTTGCTTTCTCTTCACAGGTGATTGCAAAGTGTCTTGCATTCTCTGTCCCTTGGATTGAAACCAAGAGTTTCACTTTCATTAGCAATATTGCCAGAACAAGGAGGTCATCTCAGTTTGGCGATGGGCGGTTTTAATCACAAGATCCACATCTATTGGAGCAGAAGTTTAGACTAATCTTTAAGTAAAAGAGGCTATTATTCCAAAAAAACAAAAGGTTGAATACATCTATCATGATGGGAGGACAAGTGGTGTTTACCCTAGCTATGAAAACGCTCTATATCTTGAGTTCTAGATATTGTGTTCCCTGATATATTTTTTTCTGACTTTGAAATTGTATACTTTAAGTGATGATTCATAAGTTAACTTTAGACTAATTATAGCCGTAGATGCTAGCACGGGCAATATACTAGTATGGCATAGGCAACGACTGCAAATCCAGGTGAGGTGACCCTGCTTATCACACACTTTTTTTTTTGGGACAAGTTGCCTCTCACACTCAATGAAATCCCATCTACTAGCAGTAAAGTGTACTAGTGCCTATAAAGAAGAAAAAAAAGACAAAAAAAAAGACAGATAGAAATTAAAGGAAAGGACAAAAGTGTGGGTATCAGCCTATCAGATATGGACATCAAAAAAGGTTTGTCCAACAGATTACATGTCTCTAATGGTAATGAAACCTGATTTGATCAACTCTCCAAACCAGTTTCTATTGCTTTAGCTATTCTCTCATTTTTAAGCCAATTCACCAAACATATACTCTAGTCGCACTGTTCTATACTTTGAAAGGGACACATATATATTTTTAGAATATATGAGAGAGCAGTGTGATCTTTGCTGAACATATATGAGAAAACCAATTCACCAAACATATACTACTCTGAAAGGGATTATTCTTCTTCCTATTCCTTGTCGCACTGTTCTATACTTTGAAAGGGACATTTATATGTTTTTAGAATATACTCTCTTTGTCCTACGGAGTTCCTATGAGTTTGACGTTTTTGACATTCGAATTTCATGTTTGACCATCCATCTTATTTAAAATATTTATGTAAATAATAAAATAAATTAATCAATATTTAAGTATTTTTATTTATAAAAAATCATAACAAAATAAATTATATTTATGTAAAAAATTTAAATAAGACGAATCAAAGATGAGAATCTATGGTGATAAACTTAATGGGACGCAGGGATTACGAGAGAGCAGTGCCATCTTTGCTGACACACTACGATGAGCTGATGTGTGATCTTTGCTGACTCTTTGCAATGTTTGTCGCGCGAGAGCATCTGCATCTCTGCAGCATGCGACGGAGAAGGTCGGTGGGCAGTCGCTACGGTCCTGTCCATCTGATGCAATCCAATCCTTGCAACAGCGGTGCAGGTTCAGGTTCACCTCACCTGGCCTGCCTAGAACTGTAGGAGTGTACCGTGCATGCACCTGCTCCGTGAGAAAGGGACGACCTGATTTATTTGTAGGGCTTAAAATAATCTCGGTCCAGTGCATCACGTCGTGACACGTAGACCTTCCCAGTGCCACACGCTTGCATAACTAGCTGCTAATTGTGCTTGTGATCGATCATGTGCCACTAGTACTGAAATACTTTTCGGTGACGTGGCGGGCGAGGCGCCTGTCACCAAACGAAGGTCACGGTTAATCAAATAATATACGTGGGCGGGCTCCTCCGCCCGGCCACGGTTAATAGATGGACCGTGGACGGGCACATTAGGATGCCCGCCACGGTAAAGGTTTTGAAAAAAAAAAAAAAATCGAAAAAACCCTAGACAGGCCCGCCCGAGCCCATCCTTGGGCCCGCCGAGCCCATCTAGGGCAGCACCGCCGCCGCCATCCGAGGGGATCCGCCGTCGGGTCGTCGTCGTTCACGCGCCATCCGGGGATCGCCGCCTCCGTACGTCGTCGCCCGCGCGGATCGAGCCCTCCGACGAGCCCGCCACCGGATCGAGCCGCCGACGAGCCCCTCCACCGGATCGAGCTCGTCCTTGCGGATCGTCTGCGCGAGTAGCCGGAGGAGAGGAAGGGAAGGGACGCGGATCTGCTGGCCGCCCGCCGTGCGCCGCCGCCCGCCCGGTGGAGCTGACCCGCCGTCGTCGTCGTGTCCGAGGGAGGAAGAACCCTTGTCGCCCATTTGGGCCGCCGACTGGATCCGCGCCGCTTGGGATCCGCCGGCTGGATCGCTCCTGGACGGCGCATCCCGCCGCATCGGGGCGGATCCGGCTTACCGCGCCGCCCTCCACCGGATCAGGCGGATCCGGCGTCCCGCGCCCTCCACGGATCCAGCGTCCGGCGCCGCCTTCCACCGGAGCGCGCGCCTCCGGTTCCTCCGCCCGGAGGGAGCAAAGAACCGTCGAGGAGCCCGCCGCCCGGTGGCGCAAGAACCGTCGTCGCCGCCCGGGTCATTCTCGATCGGGAAGGAGCGGTGGAGGGGAGAAAGAGGGAGGGAGTGAGAAGAGGGAGAGGCCCGAGCGGTGGTGGGGATGGAAAGAGGGAGCGGTGGAGGCCCGAGCTGGATTCGACTGGGAAACCCTAAGTCCGGCTTATATTGGTGGCTGCTCGACTGGACCTTGGCTGGGCCTGTTGGCCTCTCATTTTACGTGGCAGGCCTTTTAAGATGCCCGTCACGGAAAAGATTTTTTTGCGTGGCGGGCACCTAAACCCGCCCGCGAAAAAGATTTTATTTTGCGTGGCGTGCGTGTTAAGGTGCCCGCCACGCGCAAAAAATCTTTCCGTAACGGGCAAAAAAAAACGCCCGCCACGTAAAAAAAAGCTGGGCGTGGCGGGGTATTTTCCGTGACGGGCAAAAAGTGCCCCCACCACGAAAAAGATTTTGCAAGTCTTTCGCAAAATCATTTCGTTACTAGTGTGCAGCACGAGAGGAGAGATGATGATACCACACCTGTGTGGCTAGCTAGCTAATCAGGCGCTAATTGTCTAGCGGTGCACAGTGGTGTGGTTAAATGATGTCGATCGTGTCCGATCATCCTCCATGGAACTGTTCCCCGGCCTGTTCCTTTCTTCACACCGTCTTTTGCCTTGCTTTCTCCTGTCCTTTCTACGCTGTTGGACAAGGAGGTGATACGGATCGAGATTCCTGACCATTTAACAATGGTGCACATGCATGAGTGACAGTTATCCCAAGTTCCCAACACTGATCGAGTTTCTTAATTTGTTTTCCTAAAATAAAAGCAATTTTGATTCAGTCATCCCAACATTGAGATCTTGTTTGGCAAGAAGACAGACTGAGGTATAGAATAGAAATTCTGGTCCCATTTGAGCTGTGATTTGCTACAAGCTGAGAGAGTGCATGCACTGATGGTGTGTAGCACGTGACAGGATGCACCGGCAGCAGTGGCGGATCCAGCTTTTGAGCACGGGGTGCAAAAAATTTTTTTATATACAAATCGGTAAACCATATTTTAATTCGGTAAAACCATATTATAATGCGGTACAAACATATTATAATTCGGTAAAACAACGTTAAATCTTAATATAAATTGTTCAAATAGAATACAAATACATCAAAATATAGCAATATGAGATATTTATAATACTACTTGTTTATCCGCCGCTTTCTTGATTGTGCACTTCCTCTTCCATAACATTTTCATCCGGAAATGGAACAGGGGTTCAAAGCAACAGCAACCGTCTTCTTCTTCGGCGGCTGAAAAAAAAGGATCGAATGTCTCCGTTCCTCTTCTTCATTATTCAACTATTCAAGAGTTATGAAAAGTAAAAATTAAACAAAAAAAGCTAATTAGTTAAATAGTTAAAGTAGAATGGATCGTCTGCACTAAGATTAAATAAAATAATAAACTTATGAACTGACTGGAGATGCCAGGATCACCTTGAACTAACACGTGACGTACTAACGTGATTGTCGATCGGCTGCGCTTGCCTGCTTGGTGCAGCGATGCCGATGCTGATGACGGCGTCCGTGAGCCTTGCGATGGCGATAGCCGGATGGCGGCGTCCGCCGTCCGCGAGGCACGCAGTTGGACCCGCGGTCAGTCCTGGCCGCGATGCCGATGGCGGCGCGATCCAACTCCTAGTCTCCCGCGACGCTTGTGCTGCTGTGCGGTGACGTACAGACGTAGTCCTGGGCCTATTCGTGTGTCTTGAGCTGGGCCTTGGTGCCGTGCGGTGCGGGAGTGCGAGTCTGGCCTGGATCGAATCGACTGCGCGTGCTGCTGGATCGACGAAACGTGCAGCCTGCTCTGCTGTACCAATACGAATTATATTGGTCAAGTTACAACATACTTTCTCCGGGATGGTATTAGAAGTCGTTTAGGGACAACAACACCGGTCTCAAAAACATAGGCTTTGATCTCTTATTATTATAAAAATATTTATGGAGATGTGATGTATGTATACTTTTGTCAAAGTATTTTTGAAGACAAATCTACTCATATAATTTTTACATTTACAAACTCAACAACTTAAAAGTTAGTGATGATTTATATTCTCGATGTTTGACCCAAACCTTATCCAAAACGACTTTAATACCATCCCGGATGAAAGATATGTTCGCATGACATGCTGGCCACAGGAGGGTCGGTGGACCCCTGACCCCCTGTGGCTCCGCCCCTGACCGGCAGGGCAGGCAGTGAGTGCATTGCTGGTGGTGGTCACCTACGCAATCATGATCTATACCTGCAAGCTGAGACCGCAATATGTTTGGGCTTTATTTGAGTAAGCTGTTGGGCTGGATCCATCAGTTGGTGCACTCCGGGCCCAAGTATCTGGCGTTGGGCATCCTGGACCTCCTCGCTGCAGGTTTTTTTTTTTAACTGCCCTACGAGTTGGCCAGCGCGCGCACGCCGCGGATGAAAGAAATTAAAGCCACAGGTACCAAAATTTGGATGACAGGCACGAAAAGTGTGAATAAAGAGGACATGGCTAACCAACGCCAGATACGGAGTGGAGCAACGGATCCAGCCCGTAAGAATTGTTAGCATGTATGCTATGAGCATTGTTTCGGCTAATAATTCCAGCAAGTCCATCCCTTTGTAGGAGCTAATAGACCTTAATCTGTGGCATGCTACTGTGTCACGTTTCTTGTGACTTTTTTCTCTCTCGGTTGTCCAACATGTAGGAGAGGTTTTTCTTAGGTATCTATTCATGGTCTCTGCTGTGTAAGTTTTAAAAAGAAAAAAGAACTGAGATTGTTCGGTTGCATGGGTGGACAAAATACTGCATGTATTCTTGATGCAAAATCAACTTTGCACATTTTTTTATATAATATATGATGATCGAAGATTCCATTTTTCATTGTTATTCACGCTACTCCCATCGTTCCAAATTATAAGGCATTGGAACTTGAGTCAAAACATTTCAAGTTTAATCAAAGCTAATGAATCCAACATGTTTTTCGGCGCAATAACCGTAACTCAGGTGGCCAAAAAGCATCGAGGGGTTCATTTCACCTCTATTCGCTCCTCGCCTTAAAAGGCACACCGTGGGCCTCATTTTTCGCCTATATTGAGCTCTCACCTCAAAATTTGGGGGATTGGCAGTAAAATTATATAAAAGCACCGAGGAGCTTATTTCACCTCTATTCGCCCCTTGCCTCAAAAGGATTCAGGGTTGGCGCTAAAATTATATAAAAGCGTCGAGGGGCCCATTTCGTCTCTATTAAGCCTCTCGCCTCAAAATATACGGAGTTGGTCCCAAAATAATATAAAACAATCGAGTGGCGCATTTGCCTCTATTTCCGTCGCAAAAAGATGGCCTATTATTTGCAAAAATAAAATGAAACCCAACGAATCATCAATGCGAACAACGGCTCGGTGTCATCAACATTTTAGGAAGGAGGTCTCCATCGCCAACACTTTAGGGCTGAGGAGCCGTCAATCGACATCTTCAACTTTGCCCTCGTCAATATTTTTTAGAGCAAAGCAATCGTCATTGGTGGACAAAATCTTCTAGGTATCTATTTATGGTTGTATGCGTTGTACTGTGTAAATTCTAAAAATAAAAAGAAATTGAGATTGTTCGGTTGCATTGGTGGACAAAATATTGTATGTACTCTTGATGCAAAAGCAACTTTGCACATTTTTGATATAATATATGCTGATCAACGATTCCATTTTTCGTTGTTATTCATGCTAGTCTCTTTGTTCCAAATTATAAGACATTCTAACTTCATTAGAGAGTCAAAACATTTCATGTTTAACCAAAATTAATGAAATCAACATGTTTTCGAGCGCAATGACCGCTGAGAGAGTATTAGGGTTTGGTAATACTTGGATTAACCATCAATAGTGACAAGAGTTAAGTACATATAGGCCATTAGGGAGCCACTAGGGGCAGGCCCATGGGCCACACGTTTACATTCTAACACACCCCCACGGTCGGAACCGGGAGCACCTGCGAACATTAAATTTGGACCTAAACTCTCAGAACAACGACGTCGGTAGCCCTTTGGTGAAGATATCGGCGTATTGCGAAGAGGTAGGAACATGCAACACACGAACTTCTCCAAGGGCTACGCGCCACGAACGGAAGTGTAGGTCAATCTCCACATGTTTAGTTTGGCTGGTGCTGGGCGGGTTGGTGGAGAGGTAAAGCGGGACGGCGTTGTCACAATAAACAATGGTAGCTCGCCGTAGAGGACAGCGAAGCTCACCAAGAAGTCGCCGCAGCCAACAAGCCGGCAACACCACAAATTCTCGCCTCGCTCCACACTATGTGTCTTCCTTGGTTATTCCGCGGATCACAAAGGTTATCGGTGCCTGGACCTCCATTCTAATAGAATTATTGTGTCCCGCCATGTCGTGTTCGATGAATCGTCCTTTCCATTCGCCCGACATGTCCACAACTCCCATCGATCCCGGCACTCTAAACTTCTTGAGCGATGATGGCTCCACCACTTTGCCCATTGGGCCTAGTGCTGTTCATTCTGCGGGTTTTTCGGACACCGCTGCTCCTGCCTCCCCGACCGGCGCTGCTGCCCCTCGTTGACACGCCGTCGCGAGGTTCTTTGCCCGCGAGCGCCACCACGGGCGACTCGACCTCCGGCGCTGCTGCCCTGCCGAACTTTCTGTCCAGGGGACGTTGCCCGATAGCGCCACCCGATACCGCTGCCCCCCTCGCTACCCAAGGTTCTTTGCTAGCGGTACATGGCGACGGTCTCCCACCGCCCGATCGCCCATGAGAGAGTATTAGGGTTTGGTAATACTTGGATTAACCATCAATAGTGACAAGAGTTAGGTACATATAGGCCATTAGGGGAGCCACTAGGGGCAGGCCCATGGGCCACACGTTTACATTCTAACAACCGCAACTCACACTACCAGAATCCTGAATGGCCTTGGCGGCCAAATACCACCAAGGAAAGGGTATAAACCACCATGGAAATAATCCTTGACCATAAACCGCCAAGCAAACACACTCAAGAATAGGGGAGAAATTACTTTCCTTAGCGGTTTCTAGAGTTATTGGGATGTCATCACTTCTTGTACCAAGTACTAGTATTAACAGTTTGCCATTTGTATTTGACATTCTCAAATTTTGCCAAAACACTCCAAAAACTTCCTCCAACAGTTTGGCATTTGGAGTTGGCAATTTAGTGAGCGTTGGCAAATCAGCCTGTTTGCGTGCATTTATCGCAAGCGCTCACGACGTTGGCATTCACGCACAACGCACGTATTAGAAGAGGTGGAAGGGCATAAACATAATTTTGTTTACGCCTCGGGGTTCCCGAGGTAAGTTTTCAAGAGGTGGAAGGACATAAACATAATTTTGTTTCTTTTCGGGGTTCCCGATGTAAGTTAGATCCGAGTTTGCCAAATGAATTATGCCAAACTGTTGGAGATGAACTCTTTTTGGATTTGGCATTTGGATTTGAGAGTTGGCAAATCGGGGCAAATCTGAAACCACAAATGAGAAACTGTTGGAGTTGCTCGGGCATCTAGCTAGGCCCCCTAACGGATTTCGAGTAATTATGACAATGTAAGATTATTGTGACTAACGTATGTTTTGCGAAACTAATTGAGTTAGGTCATAATAATGGTTTGCATGCCCTCTCGTTGATGGAAATCCTTTCGGCTTTCAAAGGATGGACGACTAGGTTAAGGGACGGTTAGTTTCGATTGTCGACGGCGTTGAGTGACATCGGATTAGTCGCTAGGACTTTGTTTTCCCTTTGGCCGTACTATTAAGGGGGGGTGCGGACGAGGTAGCTTGACCTAGGTGAGTCTAATGGGTTTAGTGTGGTACACACTTGTTAAACTTAGCACTAGGTAGCTACAAAATGATTGTGAGATTGGTTAGAGTTGAAGTTGTTTTGCAAAGTGTTTGAATTGGAAGCGAAATGGAATTCATCTACTTTACTTGTGGGGCGCCGGTTGGAAGAGCGTCGAACACTGGTGCCAGCATCCGGCTCATGTTGGCTCGCGCAACACAGAAGATAGGGCGTCGGACGCTGACGTTAGGCACGTCCAGCGTGCCTCGAACGCTGTCCAGTGAACCCTGCAGGTGGCCATAGCGTCGAACGCATCGGGCGTGCAGGCCTCGGACGCGTCCGGCGCCTGCAATGGCTACTTCAGGATTTGAATTCAACAATGCACAGGACGCATCCGGGGGTTGCAACTTGCGCATTCGGCGCCTACAACAAAGATGACTTTTCAGATAACGGTTGAATTTTTTGCCTTGGGATATAAATACAACCTTACCTCCTCCATGTCATCTCTCTTGCCCATTTGTTTGGCTAAAAAAACACATTGAGTGCAAGGGAGAGCAAGTGCCTAGTGAGGTTGTTGAGATTTGCTAATCCAAGGCTAAGGACGTCATTAGTGCTAGGGAGTAAACAAGTGTGCATCCACTCGTCTCATTAGGCTTGGTTGGGTCAAGTGAGATTTCTCTTGGTGATCGCCATCACCTAGACGGCTTAGTGGTGGTTCGGTGCTTGAAGATCATCCGGTGGTGCTTGTGGATGACTCCAGCCTTCATGTGAGCGGTTGTGGGCGATTCACCACGACGGAGTGTCAATGAATCAGCCCATAGAGAGCACTTGATCCTTGCGTGGATCAAGGGGAGAGATACCCATGCGAGGGTGATCCAGCGAGGATTAGTGGGGAGTGGCGACTCTCCGATACCTCGGCAAAACATCACCGCGTTCCTCTTCTCTCTTTACTTTCAGAATTTACTTTCAAGCAATTCATTTCATGTCTTTACATTCTTAGAATTGCCATGCTGGAGTAGGAATTGGAACTTGGTGCAAAACTTTGTGCAGTAGTTTATAGAATCACTTCTAGACACAAGTGGGTGAATATGGGCTAGTAGGTTGTTTAATTACGAGAAAATTTTAGATTAGTCCAATTCACCTCCCTCCTCTTGGGCATCTTGATCCTTTCAATGTGCATCCTCATTATTTAGTGAGCATGATTGTAGGAAGGCTTCCAACATGGATATGGTTCCACAAAAAAAAACTATCAATAAATAGTAGTCTATGTCCTAAATAATTGCTAGGTTCAATGAGATTCAGGCCTTGTCGAACTACTATACTAAATTGGCAAGAAAGGATCCTTACTTCACGAATTTTACTTCCTCACAAAGAAAAAAAATGCCTAAGAACATAACAACAAGCGCTTACCTTGTCTAGCGATCCACGGTGCACCTCGCCTAAAAAAGATTCGAGGTTGGCGCCAAAATTATATAAAACCAAGCGAGGGGCTCATTTTGCCTCTATTCACCCATCGCCAAGATACAAGGGTTGACACAAAAAATTATATCAAAGCATCGAGGTGCTCATTCGCCTATATTCGCTCCTCACCTCAAAAAGATACGGGGTTGGCCCTGAAATAATATAAAACCTGTCAAAAATTAGGCTTCTATTCACCCATCTCAAAAGTTTGGGGAGGGGGGGGTTAACACCAAATTAGTATAAAAGTATTGATGGCTCATTGTGCATCTATTTTCCCTATCGGAAAAGATGGCCTATTGTTTGGAAAAATAGAATGAAACCCAACAATTCATCAATGTGAACACCAACTTTAGTGTCATCAACATTTCAAGAAGGAGCTCTCCATCGCCAACGCCAGAGCCGAGGAGCCATCAATAAGTATCTTCGACCGCCCCTTGCCAATATTTTAGAGCAAAGCGATTGCCATCGCTCACAAGGGCCAGCCAAGAGAGGTTGCTTGCGGGGTGCATTGGACAAGCAACCTTTCGAGGACCAAAGCTTTGCCCGGCACCCGTAAATGAAGGTTTGAACACATGTCATGATCATCTACGACTTCTTTTTTGCCCATGTCAACCGCTTCACCTATTTCAACCGAGTTGCTAGGGGCTGGTCGTTACCAAGAAACTAGGCCACCGAGGTGTGAGCAAAGGGCGCCATTGAAGACAATCCAAGACTAGCTAAAGGCGAGGTAGTTCCTAGACCATCCATGTATAGATGAAAGTCACGCACCAAATCTGAGTTGTAGTTGGAACCACACCTTGTTGTATTCAGCTATTGTGTTTTGAGTCTTCGATCAAAACCAAATACCGAGGGGCTACTATTAGGGGGTGTGGAGGTGTGTCATAAGTTTGGGACCCCGCCATCATGTTTTAGGCCTAGCTATTTGGATAGCCTAAACCTCACCAAGTAATATTTAGGAGCCATTTATAGTTTTTAGCATCATCTTTTTATAAATATGAGACCCTTAGGGATTTGTTTGTAAATCATGACATTTCTATAAATATAAGCCCCATCAAGGACATGAAGAGAATCTACTCTCCCACCTCCCCTATAAAGGGGGGAGGGGAAGAAGGAGAGTGGGGAGGAGGTTGATTGCTTAGCTCTTTCCTCTCTTTTATTCATCCATCTATATGTCTTTCTATTTTTTGTTGGCCACACCAACACTCCTAGTCATCTCTTCTTCACTTCTTCACTGATGTACATGCATGCATATTCAAAAAATCTTAAATTTTATTGCATACTCATATTCTAATTGAAAACTAATTAGAGAAGAAGACATTTAGTTTCCAAGATACATACCATGTGCAAGTAAGTTATAGCAGTTGATTAGATAAGACGTATCATTTTGTTAGTAATTGAGTTATCGGTTGTTAACGAGCATCGAAAACAACCATTGTTATATGCACTTTCGTTGCTGCTTTGTGACTTTTGAATTCTTTTAATATAAGGGATCATGACATAAATCCTCGCTAGAATTTCATTTTTGGTGTGCCTTGATCTGTGCTCTTTTGCTTAGCCTCACACCTAATCAAAACATATGCATTTAAGTGAAAAAAAAGATACTTGACAAACAAAGTTTAAGTGAAAAAAATGTTCGACAAGTTTTTTGTGCCACCCATGCTCATTCTCTAAGACAACAATCCAATGACACTAAAGAAAATGGTGTCAATGCAAAGAGAAACCAACAATTTCCATTGTGTATTTCTATGGTTGCTAGGAATACGACATTGCCAACAAACTTTATCTCCATGCAATGGGGTCAATGCAAATGGAAGCCTTTGTTGTACTTACCACTCGGCCTTTAGCAGAGAATCAGCGGCACAATCCTTCCCTGCTTTTTTGTTTGCTACCACCTTGGCTTGTCCTCGTCTAGCAGCAGAGCAAATCTTTCTAAAAACAATCAAAAGGGGAGGACTTACGGGCATGAATTCAAACAAATAACGCGATGACTAGACAATAATTCAATAACATAGCACACAGTAACCCAACAAGAAAAATCTATGTACTACTCTATAGCAAAAAAAAAAAAAAAAAAAAAAGTGTTGAATTTAAGAAAACAATACAATAAATAACCTGAAAGAATCCATCAAATATGATAACCAAAAAACATGACAACAAACAACATAGCAATGATTTTGGTTACTGAGAAGATTCAGTTAAATACAATAATCACGAGTTGACATGCATGCCATGGTTTGATTTCAAAAACAGCTCGGGTTCTCTATGTATGCAACCATGGAGCATTGGCATATACCCTTGGCATCCTTTTTGATCATTACTTTCCAAAGAAAAGTTCCAAAAGAATAGGGAAATCATTATTACTAAAAATGCCGCAACATTCTAAAGTCTATGATTATTTCCCTGCATATTAGTGGTTTTGGATTTTAAGCCATTCACTCCATGGTGGAATATATTATGGGGACCGAGGGAGTGCTTATCTCTAATTATGTTTGACTCACATACTAACTAAAGGAACTCCTTTGAGTTACCAGAGCTCCACTAATATGTAATTCTTGAAATGTGCTTACCCCAACCCCTAAATTACTCACATCACTACTAGAAATCGACATTCCAAGACAGATCAATTTTGTCATGTATAGCCCAAAACTGTCACAAAAGTGCATTCATGACGAAATCCGTCCAATCATGGCGTCCGTCATATAATCAGCGTCACAAAATGTTCGGGCGTGGCGGAATTTGGGTGTTCTGTCACAAAACATCAAAACATTATGTGACGCTCCCTCTACTTTGTCGTCATATAATACTACATTTTGTGACACGGGTCAACGCGTCTTGTAATACAATCTTGTGTCATATATAGTGTTTTAACCATGGTTAAGAGGTCGGTTATGCTAGTTTTTGTGACGATAAGAAGCTGTCATGTATAGATAGTTAACCATGGTTAGAAGTCTGTCACATATTGTGAGGCCCCTGCATTTAGGGTCCAGGCCCATATTAGGGGCCCAACCAAATTGAAACAATAATAATAGGGATAATAATAAACCACAAAACCAATTATATTACCATAATGATCATACAAAAGTGCTTGTTCGAACACATGTTTCATACTAACATACAACAAAACTTAAAAGGAAATGACCCAACCAACTAAATAAATTCCAACATCTAGGGCCAAGTTGTAGCCAACGCAAGCACCAAGTTCACGCATCATACGGGTTCCAACCCACCCAGACCATTGCAAGTTCCGGCCCGGCGACGGCAAACAAAAAAAACAAAATAATGAAGTCACGGGGAAAATGTACTATGCAAATAGTAACTAATGGAATCACACTTTTCATTTGATGGAATTAACTCATGTAACTCTAAAGCAATTTTGTTTCGATTCCTAGTGCTACTGACCAACATATCTATCATCTATGAATGTACTCACCTTGCAAATGAATGTGCTGACTTGTAGCCACCATGTACTCCATATGTCATCACCATCACCTCGTCACGCAATGGATTACACCAACAAAAAATATATATAATTAGATAACTAACCAAATAATAGTGGACAATTAGACAAGAAACAGCCAGATAGAGTAGATCAACAAGATTACGGATGATAGGATTAGGAAAAAGGTAGGATTAGATATTGATAGGATTAGGTATGCTAGCCTCGGTTTGAACAAACCATAACATCCGTGCTCACATCCATCCCCCGCCATCACTTAGATCAGCTCTAGTGTTGCATGAGTGGACGTTAACCACGGGTTCAATGGCAAATAAGTTTGCATCATAGGTCTAGTAATTTCACTCAATATTGTAGAGGCCTTAGTATATGAATGTTGACACCCATACACATGTCAAAACCGTATGTTCAAAGTCATCCACCGCTTTTTGCCGTCGGCTTGAGTTTGACACAACACAATTGTTGCATAACCGCGGATGATGCTAGAACATTCGACATCGACCACGTGAAGACAACAACAAAGGTGCTCGTGCATCATTGGCCATAATTCAAAAGAGGCATCCAGGCTGTAAATGACAACAAACCGATCAAAAGCCCCAACAAGTTCACACGATTAAGAGTTAACAGTTGACTCGGACAATGGTTTCATCACAATTCATGTTTTGGCTTGGTGCATAAGGATCAAACCATAACTCTTGTTGCAAATACAACATCATTTAGGGCATGAAATCATCGAAAGCTTTCAGCCTCGGGCATCGGGGAAAGCTCACAGTTCCTCACAAGTCCAATCTGCCGAGGCATGTAAGTTTCTCGATGATTCGATGAACTAAATGAGAACAAACCACATTTGTACCTCACCTTTCCAGTCCTCACAAGCCCAACATGATCACCATAATGTTCAGGTCATTAAGTTACAGTAGCTGCCAGAAATGCCATCATCGGCAATAGGGTTTTGCAAATCAAAAGGCCTCAAAGATAAACTACCAACTCTCAAGCTCATAGTAGGCATGGAGCCATGGCTACGCCCACTCCCAAACCATCCGTAATGGTAGTGACCATTCGGTTGCTTGGGAATGGACGTGAGCCATGGCTTTATGACTACCATGAATTCAACATAAAGGAACCCAACCACCTCAGATTATGCATCATTGGCAATAACAGTCTACTCAATTAGATGGAATGTTATTAGTTTGAGAAAGCGGCATCGGATTGATAGGATTTAGTAAGTTACTCACCAAGTGACCGAACAGTCTTTGTATCACAAGTACTAGCTGCTGTAAAATAATGTTTTTGAGAAAGCAACATCAGTTTCATAGGGGAAAAAATAATGATTTTGCTGTAAAGAAACCTCTCGATTCTACAAATCAAGTTAAGACCTACAATCTACTGAAATTAGGACCTATACTAAAGATCTACAGATAACCGGCCCTAATCTCGTATACGGGACGGAGATTTCATACCCGATGGCCACCTGGAGAACGATGGCGAGCCGAGGTTACCACGCAAAGCAAGATCTTGCAGAGGTCGGGGTCGCCTTCAAATCGATAGGGCTTGGGTGGCGCAGGGTCGCAGCGGCGACGGTGGCCGGAGTTTTGCGGGTCGATGCGTCTTTGGACGGCTTAACGGGTCCTAGCGCGGTGACTCCCGCGCGTGACCCGGCGGCTCCCACGGCCGGAGGAGGAGGAGGAGGAGGAGGAGGTCCCGGAGGGCGGCGGGGTTCTGGCGGCCCACTACCCCGTCACGGGACGGGGTCCCGACTGATGGACCTTCTCTTCGGAACGACCATGGCGGTCGGCGCCGTGAGCCGGGGAGTGGGCTACTGGCCGGGAGTGGGTGGTGGCGGAGGCGTCGGCGGAAACCCTAGGGAGAGGAAGAGAGGAGCGGTGAATCGAGAGGAGGAGGGGCTGGGTAGGGTGTGATGATAGGATAAGGTTACGAAATTTTTAGCTCAGCCCGCTCGTGAGCCCGTTCTGCCGCTCGTTTTGCGAAAAGAGAGGGAAAGGGAGAGGGCAGGGAGGGAGGGTTTCACTTTCATTTCAACCCTTGATCTCATCCATCCAATGGTGTAGATAGAGCTAGGGATCAAAATTTTAAATTACACCTTTGGGCCGGTTTTGAAGCTCTAGATGGATCCAAATCGAAAAGTCATGAATACGTGTTTTGTAGGTTGACCTACGTTCGGTATTAGAGTCAACTTTTCGGTTTTTCGAACTTCGACGCCTCGAAATTTGAATTTTCAAATTTTTACGGCTCGGGACGAGTTTTCGGGGCCCTAGACGACCTCCATTTAAAAGTCATGAACACACGAAAAGTTCATAACTCATCGAGATCTACATTCGGTATTGAGGTCACTTTTGCATCCGAGCAAGTGTTCGGAAAGCGTAGTTCAAAAACCACTAGTCGCCCTAGAGTTGCATAAACTCTTTGTGAGATACGTGGATTTGCGACTAGGGTTCACCCCGCCAGTTTCTCAAATGCAAAAACGACCTATATATGGAATGTAGATCCCGACGAAGTTCTATCAACTTCGTGTTCAAAAGTTTTTCATCCGAGGCCATTTAGTGCTCCGTTTGGCCGAGGTTTGACCAAGTCACCTTTTTTTTTGCCGTTTTCTTCCTAGTCAAATGAGCAATGCATCCTTAATTTTGTGAGAGTTTTCTTCTGTTAAACGAGGAATAAAATCAAAAAATTTAAAATTAACACAATAGTGTTTTGCCTTGGAATCTAAATTAAATGAGCAGTTGACTATGAACTTAGAAACTCCAAATGCAAAAGAAAAGGGGAAGATCAATCACAACAAACAATGACACACCAGCAATAATAATATACAAAAGTGAGCTAAAGACCGAATATATATATACGTGCTAATACATATTAGTTGTTCTCCATGCCTACACTAGCACTAATATTAGTTGTTCTTCATCCATCCCTACATATATAATAATAAATAGGTGTTTTGCATCCATCCATGCAGCTACATACATATATTAAGTTACTAACTAATCTAAAGATCAGTCCTGCATCCATCCATCCATCCGGCCCAAAGAATACATACATATTATTCACAAAATATTAGCCCACTAAACGTTGGGCTACCAAAAGGTCATGCGAGGGGTCATGCGCAGGGGTCTCGCAGGGTCTCGCGGGGAGGGGCTCGTGGGGACGTCGTCACTTCTTGCCCGGGCGGGGCGTCATCCAAGGCCCTGGCTGGAGGTGGGCAACCTTGGACTTGACGCCCTCCAGTCCATGAAGGCGCCCACCTTCTTTCGGGTCCGGGTCCTTCGACCGGACCGTTCGGTGAGGTCGGAGACCTTGGAGGGGGCGAAACAGCCGAGCCTCGGGTTCGGCGGCTCCGTGACCGAGGCGGTGATGGCGCTCATGAGAGCGGTCTTAGAGATCCGGAAAGTCTAAACAAAAGCAATGTTATTAGTTTGAGAAAGCAGGATCAGTTTGATAGGATATAGTAGGTTACTCACCAAACACAATGCTATATCATATGATAAATACATAAAGAGTCGATATTATACCAAACACACATTTCTATATATCATAGGATAATATAATGACTACCTGCTGTAAAATAATGAATTTGAGAAAGGAACATCAGTTTCATAGGGGGAAAATAATGAATTTGAGAAAGGAACATCAATTTCATAGGGGAAAAATAATGATTTGCTGCTGTAAAAAAACCTAAGTCCTCATTGGGCTAACATCACCGTGGCCTCATCCATCCTATGCCATCACTTAGATTAGATCTAGTGTTGCATTGGAATGGATGGTCCCCAACGGTTTTGCAAAATCCAGGATGAGGAATGCTTTTCCCAATTTGTACCACTGGGCCGCAAAAATCGAAGCAAATCAATTATGTGAATCTCGATCAAACACATGCCTCTTAATTTGGTGTCCGCCTTTTTCTTATATCTAATGGCTGCCTTTTAATTGAAGATGAGAAACAAAGAAATGAATGGGAAAGCATGGAATATGCCTATTCTTCCAATCGATCGACCATCGGCTTGAGTTAGGGGTTGATTGATTCCTAGCCACCATAATCCTTACAGCCTTGGCATGTTGGCATTAGCATGTATATAATCCTTAAACCCTTCCATACATATAATCCTTGCACCCTTGCATGCATATATTCCTTACACCCTTCCATGCATATATTCCTTACACCCTTGCTTCACCACATGCCAAACCTTGGTGGGGCACCAAACAACCATCCTAACCCAATTGTTGTTGAACAGTGGTTGATACAAGCATATTGGATTCTTGACATGAATAGATAGTTAGGTAAAAGAACTAGTGTTCACATAAAGGCAGCCATCTCATTATTGCATTCACTAAATTATGCACATGGCCAATAACAGTCTACTCAAATTAGAAACTACCAAATTATTAGCCATCTACTAAAATCATTATCCATCATTGGCCAATAACTTGATCTACTAAAATTAGAAACTACCAAATCAAGTAGCCATCTACTGAAATCATTATGCATCATTGGCCAAATCATTAGCTATCTATCTAATCATACCTCGATTCTACAAACGAACTACCAAATCAAGTAGCCATCTACTGAAATCATTATGCATCATTGGCATAATCTTTACCTCTGCACTCGATTCTACAAATGAACTAATCTAGATTCTACAAATCAAGTTGGACTGAACTCTTACCTCCTCCGGGCGAGGGGAGGGGCATTTGCTCCATGATGGCAAAGCTGGGGCTGGGTGAGCCCGGGGGGCTGACGACACATGGGTGCCGCCGCGGCGCATCAGGCTCGATCTAGCCCTTGAAAGCACTCCTGCGGATCTCCATCGCCGGAGGCGCAGTGCGATGCTCGCCCGGCGCCTTGGCCTTGCCGCGAAAGCGTGGCGCCTGCCCTTGGCCTTGGCCTTGCCCTTGCTCGTGGAAGCCCGGCCTTGCCCCCCGGCGCCGCGCCGTTGCCCTTGCCCTGCCCTTGCTCGTATTGGAGTCCGGCCTTGCCCCCGAAGCCTTGCCGTTTGCCGTGCCCCTGCCCTTGCTCGTGGAAGCACCGCCCTTGCTGCCGGCGCGCGGCCGTCTTCTTGGTCGGCCGGGGGGTTTTACCCGACCCGGGGATCTTCCTCCTAGGCGTGCCCTCCCGCCTCCATGCGAGGCAACGGCCTCAGCACGCTTTGGTTGCCCGCACCGCCGACGCCTCTCTTGGAGGCCGACGGCTTCCTCGAGGTGGAGGCCATGGTCGGGCGGAGGACCCGTAGGCGGCGGGGTCCGCTGGCACTCCACATCCCCCGTCGTGGGGTCCCGCGACGCTCGCTTTCTCCTGGGGGACGGACCATGGCGGTCGGCGGCGGAGCCGGGGAGTGGGCTACGGTGGCGGCGGCGGCGGCGGAAACCCTAGGAGAGGGGAGCAGGTGAATCGAGAGGAGAGGAGGGGAGTGGGGGAGTGAATGTGACGGTGTGACGATGGGGTGAAAACCGTTAATGTGACGCGGTGAATAAGGATAGAGTGATCGACGGATGGGGCCCACGGTCAACCCGACTCGGTCGCAATTTTAAAACTGTATACTACACTCTGGACGAATGTTCCCACGTATCGCAATGGTCAAGGCGCGAGACCTCCATCCCGGGCGTCCTGGGTTCGAGACTCCCGCGCGCTGTTTTTGCTTTTTTTTTTTTGCTATTTATTTTACGTGACGGTGGAATCGTGTCACAAAACACCCAAATTCGGCGTCATAAAAACCCCCTGCCGCATGGGTGCCCTATGCCCACAATATATGACTAAACGGGGTAGTATAATGTGACGCTAAATTTTCCGGCGTCACAAATAGTCATGGTGCTTGCATTTTGTGACGACAACGAGTTTTTCGTCGTATTATGGCACATTATATGACGATTTTAGGCCCCGTCATGAGGTCATTTTGTCATAAAAACTCAATATTCTTGTAGTGCACGTCACATTCTCCCCAAGCGTCTAATATGAATTCAAGACCGAAAGTGCTATCCCAGTGCATAGAGAATGATGACCAACATTGTCTCCTGCGCTCATACTTGAATCGTGGCACCTCTTCTTGTCTCCTGACGCCTCACTTGAACCAGACAAAATCCAAATTTTACAAAAAATGCAGGTTTAGGAATCTACATCGAGGACATTCAAAGTGGAACTTCATTTCCAAGCTCAACTTCCAAACTACAATTCAGTCTTAATGGACAAAACTGTAGCTCTTTCTCTAGCAGCTGACATTGTTTCCAGGGTGCACTCAGGAGAAGTGGCGTTCTACATTGATAATCAAACTCTAGCAAACTTTCTCACAGGATCGACTTAGAAAATCCCCCTTATTGGAAAAACAAACTGTTTACTTAACGGTTCTTCGATTCAATGTCTGAACGAGGAGCTCATATCGTCAAAATTGATAGGTCCATGAATATTATGGCTCATTTGTTAGCCAGAAGAGCCTTAAGGAATCCTTTAGCAAACCATGGCTTCTTCATAGTTCAGTGTTCCAATATGAAGCACTCCAGCAGATGTAGCATCAAATCTGATATGGAAAATGTAATCTATGATATGTACTAACCACTTGCAGCCTCATGCTACTAATAATAAAATGTCTTTTTCTATAAAAAAACTAGAGTCACAAAAAAATATTAGATGACTTTCTCTAACTAGTAAACACACGCATATAGTCATGGGTGTAGCAAGATGGTGGTGCATACACAATGACGTTACAATATGCATTGGCGGAATAGAGTAGTAATATAAGCCAGATACTCTATGGATATAGGTCCTCTAAATAGAGTGTTTTAGAATGGCTTTAGTTGGACTTAAGCTGGTTGAGCGGAATAATGGCCTGTTTAATTCCCTCTTTTTTCCAAAAGTTTTGGCATTTTATTTCATATTCTGGCAAATGCATCTAAACACCATGACAAAAAAAAAATAGTAAAAATTTTGGGTGTAAAATTTTGGCATTTGGGACTCTAGCGGCCAAAAAGTTTCTATTTTACCAAAATATCCGCCTATGACAAAAACAAATGTCATGCATCTAAACACTGCTATGCAAAAACTTTTGGCACCCATAAAGCAATTAAAATTTTCATGTTGGATGAGGTATGTTCTTTTGGCTTTTTAAAACAAACAAATGACATGTTTCCATATCTAAACGGTCAATATAATACAAGCATCTTGATGAGTCCTCTAACGACTCATGGGTGTACTCCTGGGGAAACAATGTCTACAACAGCAAGAAGGCATATAAGGCTTTGACAGGTTCTGCTCCTGCTTCTCCTTGCATCAAATGGATCTGGGCTGCCAGTAATTTGGGGAATCAAAAATTCTTCTTCAGGCTTCTTGTAAGAGACAAGCTAAACACTCGTAACATGCTAAAAAGAAAAAAATATGCACCTTCCTAGTTACAGCTGTGTTCTTTGCAACCTGGACCGTGAAGAATCATATTCTCATCTCTTCTTCCAATGCTCATTTAGTAAGGAAAGCTGGGATACCTTGAATATAACTTGGGATGTTAGTTTGAGCCCTATGGAAATGTTCCTCAAGGCAAAGGAGAACTTCCACAATATCATTTTCAGAGAAACTGTCATCTGTGCTTGTTGGTCTCTCTGGAAAACAAGGAATAGAATTATATTTGAAAATGACCGAAAAGAGGTAGATGAATGGAAAATATTTTTATAGAGAAGTTTGGCTTGGTTTGCATCAAAGCCAAACCATCAAGATGCCATCTTTTACAAACGTGGAGAGATAGCTATGTATAGGATCTTTGCTTTCTCTTTGGCCATGATTGCCTTGTTACTTTGTTCTTGTACCCATTCTTTCATTTAATTATAAAAAAATAGGTCGGGGACTCCTGACCAGTTCGGTCAAAAAAAAAAAAAAACGGGCATTTTGGCAAAAGAACATACCTCATCATATGGAAACATGCGTGCGTCGAGGAGCATGCAGGGGGGACCCGGAGTGGAAGGCCATCGTGAGCGCGTGGGAGCGGAGAAGGTCGGTACAGGCAGCGAGATCCCGATGTCCATGCATATGGCGTCCGAGATCACGGTGAAGCCCGGTGTTGAGGCGGTGGCGGTGGGCACATTGGAGGATGGACGTCAGCGCCCTGGAGCTGGGCGCGTGTGCCCAGGTGTTCGCTGCCTTCATGCGCCACGTCGGGCGCGCTGACCCTCTCGGACTCGGACTCGGACTCGGACTCGGACAGACCGAGCAAAGCGCCCGTTGTGAGGAGGTCCGGGGAGGCCCCAACGCCCGGATACTTTGGCCCGGAGGCTTGTGGTCCAATGGTAGGGCGGTCCGGTGGGGACGCTACCCACCAGGGGGGGTTCAAATCACGGTGTTTCGCACCTTTTTTCGGGATTTTCCCGGGATTTTCGGCGTTATGCATTAAGTGGTAGCGGCGTTCCGTCGGCGACGAGGCGCCAATGGTGACCGAGAATCTCCGGATCCGGCGGGTGCTTTCCCTTCCCGGAGGTGGTGCTCATAGGGGTAGGGTTTTGCGTGCACGTGTGTTCATAGGGGTGAGTGTGCGTGCGTGTTGTGAGTGTGTCTGCGTCGTATAAATATCAAAAAAAAAAAAAAAAAAAAAAAAACTGATGGGATCCAACCCAATTGTACTGTTAGCAGATAGTGAGCTAATAATTCAAGCTAGCCCATCCATACTGTTTCAGAGTTTTTTTTCACAACTTCCTCCTCTCGTTTGTTAAGCCATGTTAGGAGGAGGTTTTTCTTCTAGTACCATTATATTATATTAGCAGAAGAAACTAAAATTGTTGCGAATTGACTTGTAGTCAATTGGTAGGACGGTCCAGTGAGACGCTACCCACGAGGGGTTCAAATCCCGGTGCTCGCACCTTTTCTTGGGATTTTCATAAGATTTACGGTGTTATGCATTCAGTGGTAGCGGCGTTCCGTCGACGATGAGGCGCCAATGGTGACTTCGGGAATCTCCAGATTTGTCGGGTGCTCAGTCCTTCGGAGGTGCTCATAGGGGTAGGGTTTGCGTACGTGTATTCATAGGGATGAGTGTCAGCGTTGTACTATGTCATTCTAAAAAAAAACTGAAATTGTTCGGTTGCATTGGTGGACAAGATACTGTATGTATTTTTGAGGCAAAAGCAACTTGACCCTTTTAGTTGGCCTATATAATATAGGCTGGTTATCGACGTTTCCTTTTTTCCATTGTTATTCATCGATGCTATATTTTTGTCTATCAATTATTAAATATAACGTTGTGAACTGTTTTTTTTTTGGAATTGCCCACTTGGATTCACACTTTTATTTCGGCTTAATAATATTTATATACGATGATAGTTGCCGGAGAAGAGTGAGACGTTGGACGTGAAGCAGATGGTTGATTTCTCATATGCATAGTAATGTATACACTTTCTAGAACTTATGGAAGGTGAGAAACTGGCGAGTTTCCAACAAAACTTTAGACAACATTGTTTGGTCGTGAAGATGAAAGACGACATTGAACAGTGAAACAGAGTGCTCGGCTTGGGAGGGTTTCATTTTTTTAGTCGGTTTTCCTTTTCTGCTCCCCGGGGTGTGGTATCCTTGTCTTGGTTCTACGTAAACGCCTCCTTTTCATCTCTATCTTAATTGAAAGATAAAGATCCTGTCAAAGCTTAAAAATAGTTCTCATTTGTACGTGTGACTGTGAGCCATAAGTCACTATTTTGTTTTGAGATTTATGGTGGCAGTAGACAGATAGATACAATCATATAGTCACTAGGTGGGTACTAAGTGGAGAAAATGCAACATCAAGATTCGTGCTGTTGAGAGGGGAGGTCAATGGTCAGAACGGTTTGGAAGGCCGATAGGGGGTCCTGTCGGCCAGCCGAGAGCCACACATAATATGCCGCGGTCGGTCCTCCCACTCCCGGCTGCGCCGTCGCCCGCCGCCGCTCGGCTGCCTGCACGCGAGCGCGGCCAAATCAGGAGGGGTGCGCCAGACGGCGCAGCCACGGGGCAAATCGAAGAAGGAAGTGACCGCCTGGCCTGGGCGGCGGCGCGGCTAGTATGTACTGTGCTGGATGCGCCCGTAAGTGGGGGCGCCCAACCGCTCCTGCTTACTGCGACTGCGGTCAGCGCACGCGACAAACTCGGCGACTCCTGCAGCCTGCACGGTCCTACAGAGAAGCAGGTGCTCCTTCCTCGTTTGGTTTCCTTCAGCTCTGTGTTTTATTTGTTTTCAGATGACTGGATATCTGACTTGAATGCTCTCGGCCTGAACTTCATGTGAAGTTACTGTTGTTTGGCCAATGCCTTTGCTCACCTATATATAGTAGATCTCTATCATTCTGATAGTTGCTAGGATGTGCAAGGATAAATTAGCTCAAATTTGAGCAACTCATCCATACTGATGCTTATGATCTTCTTTCGTGTGGGAGACATGCTGTGAGATCTAAGCTAGTGGAATATATATACAACTTGGATATTTTATTTGTTTTCCTTGTCATAACTAGATTTGTATCCTATTCCAGTTCTTATTGTACCAATGGCATCGTCGGTGTTCATACCTGGCTTGTTTATGTAGGAGAATTGTAAGATGCAGTGTAAATGATGATATAAACTGAGTCACAAAATAAGGTATTCCTGTTAACTGAACTACTCCATCAATCCATTTCACTGAAGCCACCAAGCCATGATTCTGAGCACACCTAATGCCATTTCACTTTGGATGAAAACACATATAGAGTAACTGATAAATGTATCACAACTAGATAGAGATTATACAATATTTAAATGGGTATTGTGTTAGGAAATAATCAGACAGAGAAAGTAAAGAATCCAGTTTTGATAAGTTTTACTGTATGTGTGCTAATTGCTACATTTATCCACACAAACTACTTTTTGCACTTCTTCTGTAACATAATATTTTAAGCCATGTTAGAATACATGGTTGATGAGCTATTAATGTATAATAATATTGCACAACGGTACATTAATAAGATGTCAAATGTGCGTACAAACATTGCTCTTATTAACAAAACCATCTATATAGCCTGATGGTTGTCACTTATTACACAAAACCATCTATGTAGCCTGATGGTTGATACAAACAATAAACATAGACATTAAGTACAAATCTGTGAGAATAGGCACAACCATTATGCTCAACCACAAACACAAGGCACTCAGTTCAAACATGTGCAGAACACAAACATGCATGCCAAGAGGGTCTCTTTTTGCTCTTAGTCTTGCGTTTCTGGTTCACCATTCACCTCTGAGGACATGGGCAAAAAATGATTTTGGTAGCTCCCAATGGCAGATGCATGATGACTGGTACTCTGACTGGTACCTGATGCATTTCTGAAATAAAGAATCCCCACCAGGCATTTGCGAGACGCAGGTCCCGCAGCACGGGCGGCGATGAGGGAGAGCGATTCGCTCTGAGGATTGACACTGATCGGAAGGAGTGGATGGACATCATGTCGCACCTAGAATGCTAACTGATCTAATACAAATTGTTGGAGCTCGCTAGAAGTTTTCGCACTGGCGGCGAACTATATAAAAGACGCACAGGGAAAACTCAGATGAACTCAGCGTTTTGGTGCTGTCAACTGACAGCGTTTTTTCAGTTTATCGATTGCAATATAAAGGAAATACAAAGGAGCTATCCTCCTGAATGTGCGGTACAAGCGCCACTACGATCGTGCCATCCCACGACCACGCAAGAGCCGCCGCAGGACTCAGACATGCCTCCGCGTGAACCAGCACGTCAGGCTTACAACTCTGAATAAGAACTAGACTGGACGAAAACTGAATGCAAACTGAAACTAAGACAGACTCTGAAAACCAGGATGACGGTGAACAGTTGGTGTAGATCAACACAGAGCGCAAACAAATGTGCAGACATAGCAGACAGAAACAAATGGACAAGCAGAACAAACCGGAATTTATCCACACATACACACAAACCATACGGTGGGATCAAAGGAGAGGCTTCTCCACGTCAAACTTATTTCTTCCAGCAGAACAGTGAGAACCTTGCAGCATCTTCGTCGTCCTCTTCTTCGTCTCGTTTTGCCTGCTCTTGGATTTCTGGTTTACTATGTTTGAGATTAGGTTTGTTTTTATGTTTTTCACTGGCTTCTTTCACCACTTCAGGGACAAGGTCACCGTTGAACTCGAGTTCCATCAATTCTGGTAGGTTGTCGATACCAGAAAGAGATGTGGATGAGGACCAGACGATTTTCTCGAGCTTAGGAGCAGATCCGTTGGTGAAGACAACCTGAGCTGTGGCAGCGCAGTCAACAGTAAGAAGTTTGAGCTTAGGAGCAGATCCGCTGGTGAAGACAACCTTGGTGGTGGTAGACGTGCATGAGGAACAAACGATTTTCTCGAGCTTAGGAGCTGATCCGCTGGTGAAGACAACCTCGGTGGTGGCAGCACAGTCAACAGTAAGAAGTTTGAGCTTCCGGAACTCACCTTCGTTGAAGGTAATGTTCTGAGTTTCTTGATCGCCTTGCTGAAGCGGCGTACTGACAATTGTCAGCTTGGCCATTGTCTGTTTGCCATTTTTAAATGATGATAGTAATGTGTCGTTCTTCTTCTTGTTGCTGATGCTCATAGTCAGCTCGACCTCTTCCAATTTTTCAAGACCATCAACTCCAGAAACAGACTCTACATTGGTGAGAGACAAAGCCATCTTCTCAAGCATACAGGCTGCTTCATCCTCGAAGATAATTTTGGTGAAGCTGGATCCCTCAACAAGAAGGTACTTGAGATGTTTGAATTCATCCTCTTCGAAGATGAGTGACTCTATGTCTGTGGATTCAATGTGGCAGAGCCTGATGAACTGTAATTTAGGCAGTTTGGCAAGGACCTCAATATTGACCTGGTACAGTGAGGTGCTACTCAAAGTAACCTTGACAAGGTTGTTGTTAACATCTTTGATGAACAATGGAAGAAATCCCTTCTGTGTGATTCCACTGATGCTCAGACTCTCAAGAAGCTTGGGTTGATGTTTGAGTTTGAGTTTGAGTGGTACTTCTGGCAACTTTTGACAGGGAGTAGCCTTGCCTGTAGCCGTGGGAAGAGTGATTGACAGAGAACATAGGCACTCGTGCAAATTACTGATTGCTCCAAGCAAATTCTTGAGGTAACTGGAGTTGTTATTGATAGGGACTACCACCCGAGCTTCCTTAGTTGCCACAGCTTTCCAATATCTTTTAAATCTCGACTGCTCCGGGCCTCCACATTAGATAGTACCTCCAATTTTACCATTTTCTCAATCTTATGAGGAATCTGGACAGCAGTAGATATTGATTCCTCAGCTCTGAGGGTTGGCCTTGGAGTCCGATCAGTGTTACCAGCTAGCAGACGCTTCAGCTTCAGGAGCAGGACATTTGCTGTTGCATTCATAGGCACGTTGGTCTGTCGGATATCCAATACCTCCAGCTCACGCAGATTGTTGATTTTACTAGGCAGCTGAGTAACATTTGTTCCTCTTAGGCTCAAATACTTGAGCAATAACATCTTGCTACAGATGTCCTCAAGGTAGCGTTGGTTCTTCCCACCAAAGCACTGACAACTGTCTAGATCTAGCACCTTGATTAGGGACACTCGAGATGATTTAGAGAGCCTTTGGAAGAATCCATCAATTTTGTCGGAGCTGAGGAGATGCAGGTCATTGAAAATGGAGAAGTGGCGAGCCAAGTGACGTGACAGACGTGTCTCCAAAATATGTTGTTTTCTGGCCATCTTGGTAATGAATCCATGAACTTGATCACCTACCATGCAGCTCTTGACCTTTCCTGTGGCACCAGTTTCAGCTGGATCTGCAAGGCCCCCGGCTGATGATCTCATCAAAACATCGGTTGGCCTGGCGCACAGAACTAGGCCAATCTTCTTTGAATATCAGGCCTTCTGCTACCCACCGTCCAATCAAAGTTGACCGCTTGATCTTGTATCCTGGAAGGAAGATAGCTAGGTACAGCAAGCAGGATTTGTATTCTTTAGGCATATCGATGTAAGAGAACTTGAACATCTTCTTAGCAATGACGTTGGATGATTTTGGTGAAGCCTGTAGGATGCTATGCAGCTCATTTAACTCCTCATTGCTCCTCTTGGGGTTAACGTACAAAGCTTGGGCGAAGATCTTCATGCAGAATTCATTTGCCTCACATTGTTCCAAGATGTTGTGGAAAATCTGGGGGTCGTAGTTCTCTTCAGTTTTCTGCTGCTTAGTAATCTGAAGCACTGTATCATAGTAGAGGCCAACAAGTGAGTAGTCTATAGGCTCACTCTGTGGATAGCAATATTCCCTTGCTTGCTCTTTTGCTTGCTGGATGTCCTTTGAGGTGGTTAAAATCAGTACATCGGGCGCTGCATCCTAACAGGGTCAAAGCATTTCTGGTATCCTCCCATCTGGGCAGATCCACCGTCTCATTGATTCTGAGGATAAACAGGGGACATCTATCCTCCAATTGATCTTTAATATCGTCCACGAGCCCTTTGATCTTCAGCTGCTCTTTGAATTCATGCTTGATTTTATCCATTTTCTGGCCCACTATGTCTGTGAAACTGTCTTCTGTGTTTTGAGTTATCTCTTGTATTTTGTCATCATGTTTGCCTTCATGCGGCTCAACTAAGATCTCTTCCTTTGACTCGTCGATCATTTGTTTGTTTTGATCCTCCCCCACTATAGTATCTGTCGCTTGTTTGGATGCGGGTTTGTTGCCGGTGATGGTCTTCGGGAACACTTGCCGCAGGATGTGTACATACTGATCTTTATGGAGATAAATCGGGGCAATCTGCTGCTCTTCTTCACTGTCATTGTCATCATAACTGTTGTCGTTGTCAGAACTGCTGTCATTGTCAGAACTGCTGTCGTGGTCGTCCTCCTCCTCATCTCCTCCTCCGTGTTTTTTTTTTCTCGATCAGGCCTTTCACCCGTATTTCCTCCTCCGTGTTCTTCTTCTTCTAATATTTCTCCCTGACCTCCCTCCCCATGCTCCTCTTCTACTATTTCCCCTCTTCCTCCTCCACTTTCTTCTACTATGTCCCCCCACCTCCATCTCCACCTTCTTGTTCTACTATTTCTTTCGGACACGTTTTTCTTCTACTGTTTCTTTTCCTGCTCCTTCACAACCTCCTTGCACACCGTTTTCTACTCTTCTCCTAGCCCCCCATTCGCCGTCGCCTCCTCCTCGTTCTTCTACTTTGTCTCCCCACCTCTATCTCCATCTTCTTCTTCTGCTATTTCTTTTCTCTACGTTCTTCTTCTACTATTTCTTTTTCTGCACCTTCACAATCTTCTTCTTGTACTGCTTCGTTTTCCACTCCTCTCCCAACTCCCCCCTTCGCAACCGCCTCCTCCTTGTTCATCTTCTTGCATACGCTTCTTAAGCTTCTCGGCTATTGTGGCGATGGTTTTGTCTGATGCTGATAATTTAGGCATGTCTTTGTTCTTCAATTGGTCTTGTTGAGACGCAGCTGCAGATGTCCGGAGCAGCTGCTTAAGGAGTACGTGTACGTCTGGGTCCTGCTGATCCATTGTCTTCATCTTTTGTTGTCCCTTGGGTGGTCGGGTTTGAATATCACTCTTGATCTTGTCAAGCTTTTCATAAACATTCATCCTTTTTATGTTTTTCCTTGATTCTGTTGAGCACCCTCTTTTTTTTCACGATAAATATGGAATTTTCTGAAGTAAACTTGCCAGGAATCTAGATCTCCCTCCTCCTCCTCCTCCTCGTCTTGATCTGTGCCTTGCTTTTGGGATTGGGACTCTAATTGCTCAAGCTTCAGCTGGCGCAAGATGTAGTAGAGAACCTCCTTGGGTCGTAGTGGTGAATAGTCCGGGTGGAGCGCCGGGATGTTGACGAAGATAGCGCAATGGTAACCGGCCTTCTTGTACTCATAGTCAGGACCGAAAACCAGAGCTTGATATGCAAGTCTGAGAGCATCCGGATCTCTATCCGGGGCCACGATGGCGATAGACATCGTCTCGCCGGCACATGGTGGAAATCCATCTGACCACTCAAATAGCTTCGTCTTGACGTAGTCCTCCAGAGTGCGAGAAAACAAGGCTCTTTGGGCAGAACGATCGGTCGTCGCTAGTTGATCGTCGTCACCGTCTTCTTCTTCTTCAAAGTCTCCGGCAGCATAGCCACCTGCGGCTGCCAACGATGACGCTGCTGACATCAGCCTAGCGGCCCTAGCCACAGGAGTCGACTGCTCCGCCGGCGCCGACTTGGACGGGACCTCCACACCATACCGGAGCCGCCGCTCGCCAACGTCGCGCGCCCGGTCTTGAGCTCGCGCAGCCGGACGGCAGCGCGGTGGTGCGCCACCAGCTTGTGCAGGTACCAGTATACCCACCAGAGGTAGCGCCGTAGGCTGCCTCTCGTGCGGTGGATGTCAGGGTTCCCGCGGTAGGTGTAGAGGTTGATGCAGTTGTTGCAGTCCTGGGCGAGCAGCCGCACCTGGTTCATCCAGGTGCGCACCTGCTCGTCATGGTCGCCGCCGGGAGGAGCTGACCGGGCCAGGTGCGACAGGAAGCTGTTCATGCTCTCCATCTCCTCCTTGATGAACTGCACGTCGCTCCGGACGAGGCGCAGGAGCCGTGCCTCACTGCGGATGACTCCCAGCAGTGACGTCACGGCGCCAGCCGCGACCTCCGCCATCCTTCTCCCCCCACCGGCCGGGCGGTCGGCCTGTTGAAGGTTTATATAGTTGATGAAATGGATCAGCTGATTTCGTGGGGTAGGCAAAAATTACAATACTACATCATCCAATTGCATGCTGAGCTTAGCAACAAATAGTGTTACCCTAAACGTCAAACAATAAACAGAAGTCACTTTTGTTAGGTACTCCCTTCGTTTCAATTTATAGGTATGTCTAGATGCATAACTAAAAGTTACGTATCTAGAAATTTGAGATCGAGGGTGGTGTTATTCAAGCTAAATGATCACTTAAAAAGGCAAAACCACTGTTTAAATGGGATACACAATCAATTAAACTTAAATAATATGTACCATAGTGTAGCGTTCTAAACACCGTGCAAACCAACCAGATAAATAACGGTTTAGAAGAATAGTGACAACAATGCACGGGCGAAATGATGCCTCACCGAGGGTTGGAGACTCCCAAAAGCAGACGATGAGGAGGAAGACGACCACAATCCACAGCAGAAGCTGTCGTCTCAGACGGCAGCAGAGAAGATTGCACGGTAGCGTGGCGAACTGACCGGCTGGTGTGGCTACTGGCGGTGAAGCCCAAGCTCCCAGCTGCTGTGAGCTAAGAGAACAGGTGCAGCACTGGCTAGACAGAAGACCACGATGGGCAGGTGCAGTAATGGTTCGAGTGCTCGACACAAGACGACGATGGTAGAGGTGGAACGTGCAGAGTGAGAAATAGCCTTCTGTTGTTAAGTCGAAAGGAGCCACGGAGCGCACTAGATATTGGTTCTTTCCTATTCGCTCGAACTTATTAGCTTGGCTTATCATAACAATTTATTTATTATTATTTAAATAAAAAAATTTGAATAAGACAAACATAAAAAAAAAAAAAAAAAACTATAACTAATTTGGATCTTAAAAAGACTAGAGAAATGCAAGGGGTGAGACCGGAATGACTCTTTCGATTCTCAGCTCTATCGTGTGGACTGTAGCTGATTGGCCTGATCTACTTCCTCCGTTGTATAAGCGGGAGGCTGATCGTCGAGGCGCTCATCATGATTTCCCTAATTTTATTCTATTCTAAGCTTCGCGTGCCTTGTGTTGACCTTCGTTTTGTTTTTTCACTCCATAATTACGTACTCCGTTAGTTTGATATTAGCTGGTGCAAAGTGAGGAGGCCATAGTTGTTCTAGTTCAAGGGACCGAGGTGTGAATTGAAGTTGGATCAAGTTCTCAAGATAAAAGATTTTTTTGGAGTCGTTATAATTAATAATTAATTAATCTGCAGAGGGCATTGCACTGGACTTGTTTCTGTCTTTCGCCATCGTCAGCACCTCTTCACAGATGGAAAGGCCAATAATCGATCATCAACTGTTTCTTAGTATTGGGAGATAAGGCGTGATATGTTTCTTTGGAAGACCTACGACGGCGAGGTCACAAAGAATAATGTCGATGGTACATATGTAGCCAGCCTGTTCAGTTCCTAGACAATCGAAATGCAGCACACACGATGCATTTTCGTTCTGACTTTCTGAGCCAATCAGCTCTCCTTGACTCAGAACCATGCAGCTTTCAGATCCTATGTTGTCATTGGATGGTGTGTCCATGAATTCTACCCTCCCAAGGAACAAGTGGACAAGTGATTCTACAATAAAGCGGGAAGTCCTATGCTCAAGAGGTGGTCTTGCTATGGAAGAACAGGACCAGGCAACGGTCTGAAATTGCAAATTCTATGGGACCAGAACTGATGAACAATCTCGTATTTACATGGAACAAAAATATGTCCAATAAGAAATTTATATCTTTGGTCAAGGTATTCTGCCTTCGTTAACCTTCTTTTTCAACTAATTCTTTCAAACAAACCAAAAACAATAACCTGCACCTAACTCCTGATATGCTGCACAAGTCACCAGTGACCAATGGTGTCACCATGGGTTTACATGTTTCCAGACGATGGTACTCCACAAGAAAACGTGAGATAGCATGCTAAGCGCTCTCAAGTTCGACTGTAAAAAAAGTATAACCTTTTAGGTGCTTCTTCAAGCTCCTACAAACTTGCCAGCAACTCCTGGTAAACTTGATCGTAGTATCATACTGCTTGCACCAGTAACTTAAATTGTTCTCAATCTTGCTAGCGAAGGCAAAATAAAGCCGGCAGAATACTATCACCAGTGCTCCAATCTCCTGCAGGATGAATTTTCACATTAGACTTTAATTTGAACACCAATTTCCAACGACATGTTCTTGCCTTTAGAGGTATGCACGGCATACCTGGTAATCATAAGCCACAATAAACAAAGCTAGTCCAGCATCCACGTAAGCTATTGACAAGCTATCCTCATTCTGGAAGGGAGCTGTGGCTCCATAAAACCATGGAAAACCAGCACTTCCAAGCATAGAAACAGGGGTAAATACTTATAGCTGAGCATACCTTCCATCAGCCTGTATCAATCAACAGATCTATGAGAATGGTAGCACAATTTCAGCCTCAAGTTTCTAAACACGAATCATACAGCAGAAGACCAGGCAGAAAAGTAGCAGGAAGTACTGGACTCATACCACCATGGTTGGACTCATACCACCATGGTTGGTGCCTAGAGAAACCAAAATGTTGAGACAGCAAAATGGATGCTTTGCTTGAGCTAAGACCAGGATGAGTACTCTCTTGTCTAAAACACATTATTTGTGGTCAGAAATGGAAATGAAACATGCAAGCACTGAAAAGGTTAACCTGCAACAATTATGATTCATGAGTTCATATTGTGAGAGAAAGAAAAGTTGCTTCCTTCTATGCATTTTTCACATCAGAATTCAGGGACATCTCTTAAATTTGACTCAAGCAATTCCTCATATGCTAAATGTACTTCAACAAACCCATAAATAAATATCTGGCAGTGTGCCATGCAGTCTGAAGTATTTATTTAAAAACTACAATTACGTCTCATGTTAAAATATCCATGGTCAGTTTTCAAAAAGTCACTTATAATATCTTTAAAAGGTTACAAAACTGCATATGTTTTATAATGAAATCGTGAAGACTACTACAGATCAAGCACAATGTCATATAACATTGGCAAGTTATATTTCTCGGTTGTATCTACAAATGGTAAAATTTGCTCCTGGAAATTATTTATGGAATATAGGTACAGCTTTATCAACAAAAATGAGAAAGAAAGCATTGGAGCAAGCAAGATGTCTCACCACTCACCTCTGAGAATGTTGGGACTTGGGTCCCGGCGTGGTGGCGGAGGTGTCCCCAAAAGGAAAACGGCGCTAAGCGACTCACGCTAACAGTTCGGATTTTGCCATTTGCTCTGTCGTTCTTTCGGGGAGGAGGGAACAGCTCGTACGACCTCCGCTCCGAGGCTGGCGGAGGTCACCACCTTCGCCTGGAGGGCGCCTCCAAGACCGAAGACCTCGCCCGCCGCGACGATGACTGGCGGAGGTCGCCACCTCCGCCAACCCCTAAGGACGGACCCCTAGAGGAACGACAAAGGGGGCCAGCTCCCGACGGTCCGCGCAGGAGAGATGGCGGAGGTCCGGTGAAGAGGGCCCAAGCCAGCTCGACGGGAACTCTTCAAGAAGAAGGCGGTTTCGGAGGAGGAAGTGCAAGAATGCCCCCGCGGCATATGCAATAAGGAAGGAATATGCTGGGAATATTAGAGGGCAAACTTGTAATCTCGGGTTCCCAAGCCATTGTAAAAACTATAAATAGGGAGGAGTCCTCCCCCTTAAAGGAGGTTGGTGAATACCATTTATGGACACTTATTATTCACTCCCGCGTCTTACTTCACTACTATAGCCAATCACCTCCTCCGTGGCTCTTTTCGGGCGGAGGTATCATACCGTGTTGAGAACCCCTAGTTCAACATTGGCGCCCACCATGGGGCCCGAACAAACAAACCATGGCTCCACGGAGAAGAGGAAGAAAGCCCCCGCAAGAGCGAAGGCTCCGGCGAGAAACACTAGACCCAAAACGTAATACGAGGAGCACGACTGACCGGGGGGGGGGGGAGGATCCCCATGAGGCGAAGAACAAGAAGAGGAAGAGACTGCAGGCGGAGGTGAGGAAACCCCCGCGCCCACGGATGGGACCTCCGCCCAAGCTAGAGAGCTGCGTCGGTACCGCAGCCTCCCTCCAAAGGCTGCAATCGAAAGAGACCAAAGGCGCCGCGGCGTGACGCCGAGATTGTCAAAGCACAAAGGCGGCCCAGACAAGCGGCCTGAGATCGGGCAAAGAAATCGCACTCTTGCAAGGCGGAGATACAAAGCATGCAATTTGTCGGTCAACCTCCGCCGACCCAGCCACCACTAATCATACCCTCCATCCCCATACCCGATTACCGGGATGAATACAAACCCGAAGTCACGCCCAACCCCATCGATCGTCCACGATGTCCCTCGGAGCGGAGGTCCTTCGACCCCAAATCTCCCCTATCAGAAGGGATACAGCGGACAACGTGGCCAACCAGATACAAGCCCACCCAGCTCCCGAGGTTTAATGGGAAGAAAGACCCACATCAGTTCATAATGAGTTATAAAGCAGCAGTAGCCTCGGCCGAAGGCAATGATGCAGTGTTGGCGAAGGCCTTCATAATTGCAGCCGAAGGAGACGCCTTAGCCTGGTACTCCATGCTGAAGCCCAGCACCATATACTCCTGGGAAAACCTCCGCGACAAGATATTGGAAAATTTCAAAGGATTGGTTGTACAATCACTCACATACATGGACTTGTTCCGGTGGCAAGCGGGGGCCATAACGAGCCATTGAAGGATTACTTCCGGAGATTCCTACGGCTCAAGCGAAAGCCCCCGATGTCCCGGACCGGTGGCCATAGATGCGGCCATCGAGGCCTCCGCTGGGGCGTTGTTCATGAGAGGCGGCACGGAACAAGCCAAAAAACGATGCAAGAACTCGTGGAGCAATTTGAAATTTGGATCCGATCGGATGAGGATTTCCGGACGAGGTTGGAAGAACAAAACCGGGATAGACAAGCGGGGCCAAGGGAAACAAGAGGAACCAACAACAGGAGCCTCCGCAACCACAACCCAAGCAAGCCCAGGGGCAACATGTGCTGACCATGAATCAAGCAGTGGAGCCCAACCAGCAGCGCAATACTCAGGGAGCAAGGCCACCCGATAATCAGAAACCATACCAGGAAAAAGGGCCCCGTAAGAACTAGAACAGAAGGCCAAGAAAGCAGTTTTGCGCCATACATGGCGAAGAAAAGGGCCACTATACAAGAGATTGCCCGGTAATTCAGTAAGAAAGAGATAAGGTACTCAAGGGACCAAACAACCAGCCCCCGATGAACCAACCTCCGCAGCCAACCAGGGAGGTCAATAATGCCTACACCTACACCGCGTTGAGCCTCCGCTGCGCCCGGATCCAACACCAACAATATTGCCCGATCCACCCATCCTCACATCAAATCAAGTACACCCTTCCACATTAGCAAATGCCTACTACCCCAACTTCCTACCGGCCCGGAGACCTTCGCCCTCTCCACCAACACCGAACTACTCCTCCGAATCAAGCATGTCTTACTCAAACCCAAGGCAACACCTAACCTATGTCGAGACAGGGAAGCCTCAACATACGAATAGGCAACCCGTCAATCGGTTTCCAATGCACACTTACCACCACCTCCGCCAGGACCCCCAACCAGCGCTCCCATGAAAAGCTAGCCAAGCCTGGAAAATCAGTACAATCCCCACACTCCGCTACCATCCATTGGAACAATAATGCCAATTGCCAGAGGATCGTCAATAGAGTACGAGACCAAAAAGCAGAAAAGGGACCATCTCCGCCTGGTCAACAATGTAGCCGTCCAGCCAGCAGTCAGGTTCGGTGAGTGGTCAAAAACTCCCATAACCTTCTCAGAGGCAGATCTCAAATTGGAAAGCTACCCACATGTTGATGCCATGGTAGTAGAAACAAATATAGCAACTTGGGAAATGAAAAGGGTACTGCGATCGACATAGGAAGCTCCGGACATCATCTTCGCCAATGCCTTTGATAAGATGCAATTTAATAGAAATCAGCTCTAGCCATCAGACTCACCGCTCAAAGGGTTTGGTGGAAGGCAGGTTCAGGCGCTGGGAAAGATAACCTTGACAGTATCCTTCGCAAATGAAAATAGCGCCAGAACAGAGTACATAACCTTCGACATCGTCGATGTCTACTCCCCATACAATGCAATATTCGGCAGAGGATTCACAAACAAATTCAATGCCGCAATACATATGGGCTATTTGTGCATGAAAATCCCAGCACTCCACGGAATCATCACCATATACGGGAGCCAGAAGGAAGCCAGAAACATAGAAAAGGCCATATACCGGGCTCACAGAAACGTCAACTCAGTACAAACAGAAAGCGAAGGCCCAGAACCACCAGACATGAAAAAGGAACAGACAAGTGCCAAAGGCCAAGAGAAGGTCAAAAAGATAAGGATAGATGATGATCCCGATCACAATCGGCGCAAACCTACCCTTGAGAAGAAGAGAAAGAACCGGGCGGAGCTCCCGATCAAAAATAAAGAAATCTTCGCCCGGTGGCAGCCGGACCTCGGGGGGAGTTGATAGAGACACCATTGAACATGTCCTAGATATCAACCTAAAAATGAGACCAAAAAGCAACGACAGAGAAAAATGTCGAAGACAGAATACTCGTAGCTCAAAGGCGAGTAAGTCCGTAGATTGCTCGATGCCAAAGTCATTAGAGAAGTAAAATACACCAAATGGTTGGCGAATGTGGTTCTTGTCCCAAAGAAAACCTCCGGGAAGATGAGGATGTGCATAAACTTCACGGACCTCAACAAAGCAACCAAGAAAGATAACTACCCCTACCAAGAATAGACACCTCCGTTGATAAAGCGGTGGCCGTCGAAGGTTCTCATTACTAGATTGCTACTTGTTGACGTTCTTTAACGTATGCGTAAGAATCCGCATAGCGCACGGAACTGTCGTTATAGCTTTCACCTGAAAGTATTCAGGGTATCGTATTTTCCACTGGGAACGTTTGCGCACTAGTCTCTAAAGCGAGCCGCCCTAAGGATAACTATGGGTGGTGAGGTATCTTTATGGGCTCGGGTTTTCCAGGGGCGGGGGATTTCTAGAGTCGTTATCTCCTTACGGGCACCGGCCCTCGCCCAATACCGGGCGTAGTCCGGCCATTAGCTCGTCACACCCGAGCGTGGAGGGATTACAAGGGGCCGGACAAGGCTGTCACGACCCTGCCGCCTACCCTCACGACCGTGGGATGCTTCATACCAAAAAGATAGGTGGACATTAGTCCAAACACCACGTTTGCACTACCGTACACAACTCTTGGTGTCGATCAAGGTTCCCCGGTCAAAGAGTCCCTTCACCAAGAATTACGACCCGAAGGTACAACTATCGATCCCGCAAGTTTATAACAGCTAAGATAATATACTTGAAGAACAATAAGCCGAAAGATGAACACGAACTTTCTTACCAAAGTGTAAGGAAGTTGTAGAGGTACAAGGGAAGCGGGTACCGACAAGTCCGGCACTCCGACCTCCTAGGAACCGCGGACCACCGAGGGCACTCCGACAACTCCGACTAGAAGGAGCAAAGTATCCTTCTAACTTTCCCTCTCTCACTCACCATTAGAACTAAGAAGAGGAAGAAGAACAAGAGTGGAGCTTCTCCCTTTCTACTACATTGTGGCTCTCCTTTGTGTTGTGTATGGAATTGGTGTGTTGTGAGAGGGGGAGAGGCCACCTACTTATAGGATGAGAGGAGGGGGCTAAATGCAAATCTACCACCATCAATACACCAAACCGACCTCCTCCTGGCGTCCAGGTTGGTGGAACGTGGCAACCAACACCGCCATACAACTTTTCGGACATTGATTGTACCACCGGAGAAAAGTGGGCCCGGTTGGCAGCCACCAGGGTGCGGGCGCACCCAGTTCTGGGCCGTTTGGGCTCAAATTTTGTGAGCGTCCGTTTTGTCGTTAGCTTCGTTTTGGCGGGTGGCGACACGAAACGGAGTCCGTATGAAAAAGTTATGCCCAAAATACTAAACCCATGTCATGTGGCCCAATGTCATTTCATGTTGGATTTGGGTTTCCACTTCTTGGGCTTGTGTTTGGATGTTGATATTCATTTTTATGGGCTTTTCTCCTCTCTTCTCCTTGCTTTGCTTATGTCCATTTAGGGCCTTGTTATTTCTTATATGTTTTCCTTTGCTTTTGGCCCAAAATGTATATGTTTCCAACATTGCCCTGCAAAACAAGTGAAGTACCAAAACTTGTGGAAATGGTTAGCTCAAAGCCCTATTATTATTGTGTTTTGGTCGTTTTATACTAATGTTGACGGTATAAAATATGTAGTTAACGACCGTCAACAACTCCCCACACTTAGTCCTTTGCTCGTCCTCGAGTAAAGGCCGAGGACTAAGATGGGTCATCTCCTTGATATGCAACTGCATACAAGTTATTCCAAGCTTCACCGCACTTGTGAACTTTTTGATGTGTCTACCACGTTAATCTTGGGTAATTGAATTATGGAACAACACGATTCAAATCCCCTTGCTTCAAATAAGTGCAGGAACTTGGGTTTTCATTTGATTTTGAAAATGTAAATATAGCCTTGCTCCTCAAATGATTCACTCGGATCACTCAATTTGTATGTGGTTTGTTCCTCACCAAAGGCTTAGATTTCGCCTTTCTTTTTCCTACCAACTATATAAGGCTTTTTGTGGGGTTTTGGGTAGGTAAAAAGAATGGCATACTTGTATCATGTCATGTTGCCTTAGTCAAAAACCGGACCACATGGAGAGACTAGTCATAGGCCTAGATCAAGATGTGCAAAGTGTGTGGAACATTTTTGTGTACTCCTGTATCATGACTCTCTTTTTTTTTGGTGGAATTTATTTGAAGGAGGTATGGGCTACCTTATTCTTTTTTCTTTTTCTTGTCTTTTTTTTGGACAAATCTTGACTTCCTCGTCTCTTTTTTTTTTTCTTTTTGGAGGACACATGTCCATATTTTCTTTCATCATTTTCTTTCAAACATAGCCCATACTTCTCCTTTGGTAACTGGGATTTTGGTGAGAGGTCATGATACAAATGAATGGAGTATATTTTTTTTGGTGGATGGAAGGGTGCATGTTGTGCTTAACTCTCGGTGTAAGAGTCGGCATTTTATTTGTGGGTGTACGTGAATATTGATCTTGGGCATATGAAAAGAATCTCAACATAGGTCACAAACAATTTGACATAGGCTCACCATGAAAACAAGTAGCATATGACTATGGTTTATTTTTTTCATGAATGATCATCATCATGTCATATGGCTCGTGGGAAATGCACATCATTGAGGAGCATGCTATTTGAATCTTGAATTTTTGAAAACAAATCCCAAGTTCATATAAAGAGCAAGGTTCATGTCATCCAGCTATATCACATATTTCAATTACTTAGATAACATGGGGTCCCTATGATAAGTGGTTCACAAGCTATAGGAATATTAGCAAGGAATAAAGAGTATGCACATTTTATCAAAGGATAGCATGGAGATGGAGCTTCTTCAAGAAATTTTGTCTTTTGAATTTGTTCAATTTTAAACTTCAAAACTTTTGGAGGATGTGAGAGAGGGAGTTGCACAAACCACCGTTTGAAGAGGAAGGTGTTAATGGTAGTCGTTTGTTTCGCTTCTCCTCCATCGTGAATTGCTCGGTGTTCGTGCATTTGTGTTGGGGAGATCTCGGATGGGTGTGCTTGTATGCTTGAGAGTTCTCCCCACACTTACTCTTGTACTACTTTTTTATTTTAAACAAAGAAAACAAAACAACAACAAACACATGGCTCTATCGGCAAGAATACCGTGAAGCCTTTATTATGATTATTATTATTTTATTTTTTTTATTTTATATATATATATATATATCTTTTTTTCCGTTCACCTTATCACTCAAGCAAGGCTAACATAAAGAAGCATTGAAAAACATAGCCTTGATCATCTCCAACATAAGATACTCCCTAGATCATGACAACGAGAACTCTAAGTTCATTAACCTAGTTTTGACACCAAATCAAAGTTTTGATTAAAGGAGATCATTTTTAACCTAAGCACCACGCTTAATTTAAAAAGACCTATGGATGTACTACATGTAGGTACAC
Source organism: Hyparrhenia diplandra (assembly GCA_015847255.1). Lineage (NCBI taxonomy): Eukaryota > Viridiplantae > Streptophyta > Magnoliopsida > Poales > Poaceae > Hyparrhenia > Hyparrhenia diplandra. The sequence goes on from JADLZK010011042.1 coordinate 262,353, forward strand.
CCAAACTCAAAGCATATGTCATGGCATGGGAAGCATGAATTTATATTTTCGTGGAGACAAATATGAGTGAGGAGATGGTGAACATTACCTTTGCATACCTGGGTATAAATACCGTCAAGCATTTATGGATGAAGCATCGAAGTTGTAGCTACAGTTTTGCTTGATGGCTCAACCTGGGTGCATCTCAAGGCTAGGTCACTCACACACACACACGACGTGTATGCGGGCCATGGGCCTTGATGATAGCCGCGAAAGAATGAGAGGCGAGCCCTTGTTGCTTGTTAAAGCAAGGAAGGGTGGAGTCAGCAAACAATTAGTATGTTTCTTGACCATATGGGGCCAACCCCGCTCTCTTTCTCTCTTATTTTTTTTTTCTATTCTATATATCTATTTTTTTCTCTCCCTTTTCTTTCATCTCTCTCTTCTTTTTTTTTTCATCTCTCTCTCTTTTTTATAACATTTTTTTTCTCTCTCTCTCTTTTATTTCGACAACACATTTTTATTTTCTTTTCCCTTTCTATCTTTTTTTTTCAAAATTTTTTTTTTTTTTTTTTTTTTTTAACTCTTTTCTCTCCATCATTTTCAGTTTTTTTTTATTAGCAAGGCAGGGTTGACAACATTTTTTTTATTCACCCTCATTTTTTTTTTGTATGACCCCTTGATGGATGGAACTTGAGATTGTCACCATCTTCCCCCACACTTAGACTTTTTTGTGTAAAAGTCAAGTGTGTAGGTAGGTCTCCTCTTGAGCATCTTCCATCATCCATGGGCGTCATAGTTTTTTTTTTTTTAGATGTCGCCCCTATGTTCTCGGCGTCGCATGCCTCTTTGTTCTTCTTAATCGATCTCCACCGAAATGGTTAGCGACAAGAATACCGAAGGTGCATACTAAACTTGATAACATGTTCTTGCTTTTATTTATAAGAGAAAGAGATATTATTATTATTATTATGAAAATAAAAGTAGGGAAAACTTTCTTTTCTCTTTTTTTTATGAGGAAATAATAAGAGAGATAAAACATTTATTATTATTGCTTTTTTAAAAAAGAGATAAAATTTATTTATTTATTTATTGAAAAGAGAGATTCTTTTTTTTTTAATAAGAGGGTTTTCATTTTTTTTTGATAGTCCGGGGTATCTCCCGGCAAAGTGCTTTCTTTATGATCATAAGCTTGACCGTGGGAAAACATCCTATACCGATGGTGGTGAAGTTCCCAGTTTCACCACTAAGAAGTTGGCATTACGCTCAAGCCGCAAGGTTAGTGTCATCATGCTACTACGAGATTTGCAACCATTCTCTTAAAAAAGGTTTACAATGAGAACCAAGAGATGGTTGTAATCTTCGTGGAAGCACTTTCGGCTAGAAGCAAGACAAACTCGAGAAGGCCCAAAGGTGAGCATGTAGGAAGTCTCAATTGACAACTTGTTATGCCCAACAACATATTTTTGCTTGGTCTCAAGAGTTGTCGCACCGTGCATGTCCATGGCACATGAGGTTTTCTCCTCAAAAGATGTGTCATGAAGGATGAACGTTGAATCTTGACTATTGTCGAGAACAACGTTTTTTGTTGGCCGAGGAGGGACATGACTTGTGTCGGGTGAGCAGCAATGTGTTTCGTTTCACTAAGATGCGAAGTAACTTGGGTGAAGCGTTTAACGAGTTATGAACTTCGCCTCCTCGAACGGGTTTGGTTGGGAAGATGCTTCGCCTTTTGGGATGTCTAGGTGTGAGAGGCGTAAGCAATCTTTCCCAACTTCTCATCATGGCTCCCCTCTATAGGTTTTTATGAAAAAGCTTTTCGAGAGGGTAGCCTATGAGAAGATTGAAGTCAAGGATGAGATAGATATGAAAGTCTAAGCGCACCTCGGTTTACGAGGTTACGTCATCATCCTTGAATTCAATCGAAAACTCAAAAAAAAAAAAAGCATTCCTTCGCCGGTGTTCGTGGTTGGGGAGAGGGCTCAACAAATCGGTTCCGATGGCGGCACGAGGGGAATGGCTCGACCGATGAGGGCTCCTCAATGCTTGACATGCCCTTAATATGGAGGGGAATATGTTCTACAACGGGAGAAGCAAGCTTCTCTAGGATGTGTTCAAGAACTTTCCTATGTTACGTTATAGGTTTACGTGCAAACGACCCTCCAATGGTCATGTCAAGGCATAGGGGCAAAGCATCTATGTCAAGACCGAACAAAAGATATGCAAAAGCACACTATCGGGTAATGACAAGTCTAGGCCAACATGTATAAACATTATGATCCCGGCCTAGGCTGCACCCTATGGACTCCTTCTCATCCTACTCGAGATCGAGAGATGTCCTTGGTAGGCATTGATGGCGAAGAATGCTAGACAAAAATTGTCTTTGAGTTCTTCTCAGTCCCCATTCAAAGTTCCTACGACAATAGTGTACTATTGTTTTGCTTTCCCTATGAGGGAGCGCGAAACAAATTCCACATCGAATTTGAATCATGCCAGAATGTTGAGGCAAGATTATATCCCCTCGAAATCTCGTAGGTGGTTTATACGAGGGTTTTTAAAATAGTCACCAAAGAAGGAGTGTGACCGAACCAATGTCTTTTTTTTTTTTTAAATAAGGTGGAGTTCATGACCCGATTGAAAAGTTTGATTTTGAAAAAGATTTTGGCCCTATGAACTCCCCTTTGGAGAAGCGGGGAAGATTTTGAATTTGGTATTGGCTTCATTTTGGGAAAATAAAAAATAAATAACTATTTTGATTTTTTTTTTGGATACAACACACGGGTGCTCTAGGCTCGAGAGAGAATTGCGACAACCATTCCCAAACAACGGCGCCGTAAAGCTTGTTGATGTTCTTTAACGTATGCGTAAGAATCCGCAAGCGTCGAACGGAACTGTCGTTATAGCTTTCACCCGGAAGTATTCAGTGGTATCGTATTTTCCACGAGGGAATGTTTGCGCACTAGTCTCTAAACGCAGCCGCCCTAAGGATAACTATGGGTGGTGAGGTATCTTTATGGGCTCAGTTTTCAAAGGGTGGATTTCTAGAGTCATTTATCTCCTTACTTGGGCACCGGCCCTCGCCCAATACCGGGCAGAGTCCGGCCATTAGCTCACGTCACACCCGAACGTGGAGGGATTACAAGGGGGACGGACAAGGCTGTCACGACCACCCCGCCTACCCCTCACGACCGTGGGATGCTTCGCAAAAGATAGGAGGACGTTAGTCCAAACACCACGTTTGCACTACCATACACAACTCTTGGTGTCGATCAAGGTTCCCCGGTCAAAGAGTCCCTTCACCAAGAAATACGACCCGAAGGTACAACTATCGATCCCGCAAGTTTATACCAGCTAAGATAATATACTTGAAGAACAATAAGCCGAAAGATGAACACGAACTTTCTTACCAAAGTGTAAGGAAGTTGTAGAGGTACAAGGGAAGCGGGCACCCGACAAGTTCTAAGCACTCCGACCTCCTAGGAACCGCGGACCACCGAGGGCACTCCGACAACTCCGACTAGAAGGAGCAAAGTATCCTTCTAACTTTTCCTCTCTCACTTACCATTAGAACTAAGAAGAGGAAGAAGAACAAGAGTGGAGCTTCTCCCTTTCTACTACATTGTGGCTCTCCCTTTGTGTTGTGTATGGAATTGGTGTGTTGTGAGAGGGGAGAGGCCACCTACTTATAGGATGAGAGGAGGGGGCTAAATGCAAATCTACCACCATCAATACACCAAACCGACCTCCTCCGGCGTCCACGTTCAATGAACGTGGCAACCAACACCGCCATACAACTTTTCGGACATTGATTGTACCGCCAGAGAAAAAGTGGGCCCGGTTGGCAGCCACCAGGGTGCGGGCGCACCCAGTTCTGGGGCCGTTTGGGCTCAAATTTTGTGAGCACGTCCGTTTCGTCGTTAGCTTCGTTTTTTGGCGGGTGGCGACTGAAAACGGAGTCCGTATGAAAAAGTTATGCCCAAAACAATAAACCCATGTCATGTGGCCCAATGTCATTTCATGTTGGATTTGGGTTTCCACTTCTTGGGCTTGTGTTTGGATGTTGATGTTCATGTTTATGGGCTTTTCTCCTCTCTGTTCTCCTTGCTTTGCTTATGTCCATTTAGGGCCTTGTTATTTCTTATATGTTTTCCTTTGCTTTTGGCCCAAAATATATATGTTTCCAACATTGCCCCGCAAAAACAAGTGAAGTACCAAAACTTGTGGAAATGGTTAGCTCAAAGCCCTATTACTATTGTGTTTTGGTCGTTTTATACTAATGTTGACGGTATAAAAATATGTAGTTAACGACCGTCAACACTACTCAGATACCATCAAATCTGGTTAAGAAAGGAAGATGAAGAGAAGACTAGCTTCACCACCCCATTCGAACGTCTTCGCTTTTGTCAGAATGCCAGAGGGCCTAAAAAACGCAGGAGCAACCTTCGCCGATGATGACGGGCAAGGTTCTAGTAGGCCAACTACCCAAAAATATGATAGCATATGTAGACGATCTCATAGTCATGAGCAAGAAAGAGCAGGACCACATCTCCGATTTGTAGGAAACCTTCGCAAACACGAAAAAAACGGGGCTCAAGTTGAACCCCCGAGAAATGTGTCTTCGAGGTGACCAAGGCGAAGGTCCTCGGATACGTCGTCAGCTCAGAAGGGGTCAAAGCTAACCCAGAGAAGACAAAGGCAATCAGAGACATGACAGAGCCAAAAACAAAGAAAGAAGTACAGAAATTAACAGGCAGAATCGCCGCACTAAACAGGTTCATCTCTAAATCAGCTGAAAAGAGCCTCCCATTCTTCCAAGCCTGGCGGACAGATCAAATGGGGGAGGAGTGTTTAAGGCCTTCGCAAAACTCAAAAGAGTACCTACAAGAGCAGCTAACAGTAACAGTGCCCGACAAAGAAAAACCCCTACTCCTATACCTCGCAGCATCTGACTACGCCATCAGTGCAGTGGCAGTGCAAGAAAAGATCGAAAACAATCGTCTCATCCAGCTCCCTGTATACTATGTCTCGGAAGCCCTCTCAGGAGCCAAGATCAACTATACAGAAATAGAAAAAATAGCATATGGTCTCTTGGTCGCATCCAGAAAACTCAAGCACTACTTCCACTCCTACAAGATAACAAGATCATGTCGCTAGCGGAGGTCCCGAAACAAGGAAACATCGGGTAAAATTGGTAAGTGGGCGGCGGAGCTATCACAGTTTGAACTTTCGTTTGTCCACCGATCAGCAATAAAATCTCAAGTGCTGGTAGACTTCATGGCAGAATGGACACCCCACGAGCAAAAGCGACAAGACCAAGACTCAAATCTTTGGACAATATACACAGACGGAGCATGGGGGAGACAGGGAGCAGGAGCCTCCGCAGTCATAATGTCACCATCAGGGATCAAGTCTTACTTCGCTATCAGGCTGGAATGCCCGCAAACAAACAACACAGCTGAGTACGAGGGGCTCATACTAGGACTCACCAAGGCCAAGGCATACGGTGCCAAATTGGTCGAGGTCAGAACAGACTCCATGTTAGTAGCAGGCCAAGCAGAAAAAGAATGCATGGCCAGAGAGCCAGAGCTAGTAAACTACTTGGCGGTGGTTAGAGCAATGGAAAGAAGGTTTCGTGGCTTCCACAAATGTTCATCCCAAGAGAGCGTAACAATGAGGCAAAACATCCTAGCCAAGGCAAAGAAGAAACAACCTCCGCGATGCCCCAAAAATACATTCTACAATTTGTAGTATACAAACCGGCAACAGAAACTTTGATCAAGGCATTCAAGACAGTCGTGCTTGTAGAGGGCGAAGACTGGAGGCAGGCGATAGTTGATAACCTCAATAACATAAGCTATCCAGAAGACGAAGCGGAGGCTGCCAGAACGGAGGCACGAGCAAGAAATTACACCCTCATCGAAGGTCACCTGTTCAAGAAGGGGGTAGTCCAGCCAATGCTCAAATGCATTTATGAGAGCGAAGGCCTGGAGCTGCTGAAAGAAATACACGCTGGGGTCTACGGGTCTCACATTGGGCCAAGAGCATTATCAGCAAAGGCCATCCGCCAAGGTTTCTACTCGGCCCACTCATATAAAAGACGACAAAGCAAATCATCAAAAACCCGCGGCTTGACAAAACTTTGCACCACACCGTAAAAGCCCCTCGCCAGAAACACGCCTAATACCTCCCACATGGTCGTTGCGAGAGATGGGGAATAGACCTCGCCGCCCACCGCCAACCGCCCAAGGAGGGAACAAGTTTATGATGGTAGCAGTTGAATACTTCACCAGATGGATAGAGGCCAAACCATCGGCGAAGATCACCTCGTAATCCATCACCAAATTCTACTGGCAGAACATAATCTATAGATTTGGAGTACCAAGGATCATAACGGTCGATAATGACAAACAATTCGATTCAGACAGATTCAGAGAATTCTGAACTCAAATGGGCACCAAGATAGCCTTCGCGTCGGTCTACCACCCGAAGTCTAACGGAGCGGTAGAAAGAGCAAATGGGGTAATATTCTCCGCAATTTCAAAGACCTTGTTCAACCTTCACAAAGGCAAATGGGCGGATGAAGCGCCAAAAGTAATCTGGTCCCATAACACTACATCTTCGCGTGCAACCGGATACACCCGTTCAAACTCATGTACGGAGAAGAAGCAATGCTCCCGGAGGAAATGAAACACGAGAGCCTCCGCGTCATAAAACGAGAAGATGGCGGAGGATGAAGAGTATGCTAAAGAGACACTAGAACACACAAGGCCGGAAGCCGTAGACAACATACGCAAATACCAAGCGAAACAAAGAAATGGAGAGATAACAAGGTCCACAAGAAGAACATTGAGGACGGAGATCTAGTACTCAAAAAAGAAAGCCAAACGCTTCAACTATAGGAAAACTACAAGCGAAATGGGATGGTCCATTCATCGCAAGAAGCGGCGGCAAGACAAGAGCCTTCCTACGGACGGATAGCGAGGATAACACCTCCGACCACACATGGAATGTGGATAAACTCCACAAGTATACTATGTGTAAAGCCACCTCACGCGAACTATAAGCGGAGGTCAGCTACCAATTTACTTTATTTTCGTAGCAATAGAATTTACAGTTTTCAAAAAAGACTTGCACTCTTTTCCTCACAGGGGAACTCCTAGCGGAGGTGAGGTTTTTAATGAGGCAAGCCTAATGTAAACTCCTCTATAATATAAAGAGGAAAATTCCCCATAACGGAAGGAAAAGTCAAAGTCAAAAGTGACTAGCGACGCAGTCACATAATTCGACAAGGGTGAAGAAATCCTCGAGAGGACATTTTACGGAGAGAACGCGGAGGTTCTAACCTAAAAATGACCTCTAAAGACCAACAAAAGGGTCTCAAAAATCCTCGAAAAAAGCCCTACCCAAAGCGTAGGCATCGAGGTGGCACAACAGTACGTGTCAAAAATAAAAAGCTGAAAAAAGACCTGTCCACATCAGGCATCAGCAACACCTCCACCAACAAAGGCAACAAGGAGAGTGAGTACAAAAATAACAATATATCCAGCATATTTCTATTTTGCTATCATATTTACAGATTACACAGGCGCTCGACATTGTACTGTCGAAAATGCGAACATCCTCGCAGAAGATGGTATAGTGGTAGCGGAGGTCAAAGCTAAAAAGGGAGATCAGCTACGCCACCATGATAGGCAACAGCTTCACTCCGAGGGCACAAAGAAAGCTCCGCCAGCATCAACGCCTTGTCTCGCTGAACCAATAGACCGCCACGTGAGCCATCAAGAGCGAGGTAAGCTCCGCTAGCAGAGTCAAACCTAGACCTGAAGCTATCCGAGCGGAGATAGTAACGGGACAGCCGGACTCCAACTCCAACTCCAACCAAATCATCACCATCATTACCCCAACTCACCGCCAAGAATTGATAGCTCATGGACAAGAGTTAATAGCACAGTGCTTGTTCTAGTCTGTGCTTCCAGCCAACGAATAGCAGGCCACCCCACCCAGAAGCCTCAAACCCCACCTACGAATCCTTACGCGGTGTCAAGAACTAGGGTAACAACCCATCACTAGACTCACACATTGTTGTGATAACCTCTTAGAAAGGGGGGGGGGGGGGAGTAGAACGTATGTTATATACTAACCCAACCCACCTAATACACCTACCAAAGGACAATACTAATAAGTCACCATAATATGCATCAGCCCTATAAAAGATACAACCCCCCCTAGAATCCAGTCGATCAGACAAAGATCAGAGACAAAGCTAAGTACGGTCGCCAACCCAAAATGAATGCGGACGTTAACCTCCGCAAACAATCAGCCAAATAAAGAGGAACCGCGTAAAGACTCGTAATGATCTCCACGTACAGATATGTCGAGGGGAGACCGCGTAAAGGTCGTAACATCCCCGGAGCATAAAACATCCGAAAAATACCTAAACGCGAGATCCACGACGGAGACCCGCGAAGGTGAGCAGCAAGAAGCGCTTCCCACACAGGTAGCGGAGGCCTAATTTAAGACAAAGGACTCCTCCACGCTGGTACTTGCCGGCGCGAAGGGGGAGCGGATTGGCGCGGCAAACAAGTGACCAACCACCGCTATCAAACCCACAAGCGGAGGTCCACGGCAAAATTCGCGACGCAACGAAGAAGAGAGTACAAGTAATGTAACCAAAGCGAACACCAAAGAACAGCTTAATAAAAATTGCCTTCATTGGCGAACATTTGTACTAATACAAAACTTTGTCCTAACAAACAAAGCCCTAGCGAGATCCAAAGGAGGCCCTTCCCAAGCTACATCGTTCAGAACGCCATCCGGCGCATCACCTAAGTCAAACAAAACGTCTTCATACATAGCATCTACACTAGAACGTCGAAGGTGTCTTTCCAAAACAGCCCGAGAGATCCCGTCGACATAAACACCATCACGGTAAAAACATAGGGGATCCACCTCCTGCGCAGGCTCCTCGGCGGGGGACTGTGCGAGGAATCATTCACACGTAAGGATAAAATATTAGCTTCTCTTTAAGTTAAACATTAACATCGTAAATTTATACAAGCGGAGACAAACATCCGCACAAAATATCGGACACCCGACCATTTACAAAACTAGGAAAAAAACCCTAAGGGCCTAGACCTCCGCGTCGTGAATTCTGGGGAGGGCGCGCTTCCTCCGCGTCTTGGGCGGCCGGCGGAGGCGCGCTCCTCGGGACACCATCCTCAACCGCCAGGCTGCGAACCGCCGCTTGAGGAGCGATCATCCAAAACACGGCCATCAGTACCAACCCACAAGTATGATGCGAAATCCGGCGGCAAAAAAGAAAGAAGTGGCAAACTACTTAGGAAGAAGGGATCGTGCGAGAGAGGAGCCCTCTGGCGCCCATGGAACGCCCGAAATTTCTTCATGAACGAGCCCCACGAACTTTAGGGCGCCATCGCCAAGCTCAGCCAACCTCGATGGCTGATGCGCATCCTTCACACAAATCCGCCCGACGTGGTCGCAGCCCTTGGCCGAGAGAATGCGGGCGACGTTCGTCGTAGCGGCCCGGGCTCCAAAATCGAAAACGCCACGAAGCACATCCGGGAGCTCTGCTGAACTTCCTCGCCATCCAACCCGAACGCCCGGCCTTTGCCGCCGTCGTGAGGGGGAAAGGGTAACCACCGCCCCCAAAGGACGTGACCCGGCTGGGCGTGAAAGTGTGGCGGAGGTGCGGGAGGCATAGACCCGAATCCAGCGCTTCTTCTTCTCGAGGGCTGGGCACGCTGCGAGTTGAGGCTCGCATTGACCTCCTCAAGCTTCGCCTCGGGTCCTCAACCGCCTTCTCCGCCTTCTCGGCACGTGCAAGCAGTTGCTCCTGCGCCTCCTTGGCCGCAGCAAATGGGTCCGCGAAGCCCCGCTCCTTGGACAGTGACCCCGTCGGAGGTCTCCTTCCCATCCCTCCAAGAAAAAGCCTTTCGCCTCCAAGTCCCTCAAGAGCTTGTCACGAGACACAAGCTCTGGTGAACCCGAGAGCGAACACACTCAAGGCTTGTGGTCATCTACAAGAAGAGCATGGTTAGACCTTCACAAGCGAAAATAAAGCAAAGCCAAAGCGAAAAAAGAGAATTATCTCCGTGCCGAGAGACTCGGTCCACGGCCTTGTTAAGCACCTCGTACACATCGCCCTCGAGAAATATTTACAAATAGCATCTAATCGAGAAGAGTGAGTGAGCTCGCGAAACAACAAGAATTAATCAAAACTACAACAAAAAAGGGCAAAGAATACTCACTCAAATCGCCCTCAAAGACAAGTGGGAGAATTCGCCACCGCGCGGCCAGCTAAGCATCTTCGCCACCATCCGATAGGAAAAAACAACAAATCATTAAAACAACTCAAACACAAAAGCACACAAGTAGAGCAAACTAAAGAAGCGAACCTCCGTCCGCGGCGGCGGAGCCGCCTCGGTCTTGGCGGCACTTCAAAACTGCGGCGCGCCTTCACCACCTACGCTCAGGAGCTCTCGCCGGCGTCGTTCGCCTTAGGCGCCGCGGTGAGCATCACGAACTCTGCATCCGGCGTAGGTGATGTTCACATCGGTCGGAGGAAGAAAGGAATCCTCGGAAGCGGAGGCCACACATACCTCCCGCTCGGGTCCCAGCGAAGCGGGACGGCGACCGGCTCTTCTTGGTTCTTGGCCCCGCGAGCTAAGCGAAGCTATCGCTAGAGGATGGAAACCATCCAAGGGATTGGCTATCGCCTTGGAGACCTCGATCCCGGCCCCACCGGAGTCAAGCGCTTACAAGTAGCGATGGTAGGCGAGTTAGGCCCGGCCCTCATGGATGACCCGGCGCCACCTCCGCCAACAAGCGGCTGCGGCACGCCCGGACAACCGGCGGCGGAGGCCTCGCCCGCTACCGACCTCACAATTGCGGCGGTGGAGGAGGCCCCCCTCCCGACATTTTATACGGCCCCGCCCCCGGGGCCAACTTCTTCTTCTTCTTGGCTTCCTCCTTGGCCGTGGCGGCGACCAAAGCGGTAGGGAGGTGGGCGGAGGTTCCCTCCTCCATCTTGCTCTTCTTTGTCATCTCCTAGTCGGAGGGGAGCCTTCCTCTTCTCGGCATGGGCGGGCACGGGGAGGCCGCTTTCACCAACTTAGCGGCCTCGTCGGCCTCGCGTCTTTCGATGTCGCGAGCACCTTACCCCGGCACCTTGTGAGGACCGTAGGCGACCTTCATCTCCTCGAAAAACGCGATTCAAGTGGGGCATGTTCCCCCGAGACCTCAGCGCCAAGAAACTCCTTCGTGGTGATGGGACCCAAAATATCTTGGGCCTCCATCTCCCACGGTCATTACAAAAGGCGTCGGCGCTTACACCTTCGGGTAGCTAAACGCCAAAGGCGCGGACACGGCACCATCTCCGCGTCCCCAAATATGGGGAGGTTAACACTCTCCACCTCGAATCCGTCCTTGTCTCGCTTCAAAGGCGAGTGCCGCCACGCAGATCTCCTCTATCAGATCGCGGCCGACGGAGTACCGGCGCGGCCAAGAGGAAGGCCTCGCAACACTTCGTCCTCTTCTCCGACTCCTTGTCATTACGATCCGGGTTTGGAGGCGATATCCACGGGGTCGAGTCGACGAAAAGGGTACCGGCTAACTGAGCAGATCCACCGTCCCTTCCGTCGTCGGGTGGACCAGGGGCGTAGAACGCACTCCATCCACCCGGGCTCCACTTATTCTTGTGGCGTAGGAGATCTCCGTCTTCTCCCGCCCTAATGGCGGGCGGGCTAAATGTGCACAAGAACTCTGACTTCTTCTCGCTCCCATCCGCCATCTTTCGAGTCTTTGGGCGCTTGTGCAGCTCATAGAACTTTGACAAAGTTATTGATCTCCGCCTCCCCACCATAAGACTCACAAGCCCACACGAACCGCCCCGGTAGGAACGCATGGGGAGTAAGTGTTGGTAAATCTAACGTCACTATAACATAAGGTGGAGTTAATCTCACCTCGAGCTATATGCCATCAAAAGATACTCGGTGTGGTTCATCTCTTAACACTACTATGTGCTAGGTTGTCATCCCCGACAATGCTAGGAAATGCATATGTGATACTTGTGATATGTGTTGTTTGCAATCTAAGAAAATAAATATAAAAAGGTCTATCCGCAAAAGCGCACGAGATATAAATACCATTTGTAGCATTTCAGGGAGTAATCCAGGTTTTGTCATTTATATTCTACCACGGGGAGGAATAATCTAAAGGTGGGTGCAAACATAATTAATAAGTGGCATACTTATGAGAGGTTCTCATTACTAGTGCTAACTTTTAGCGGGGTTAAACCAAAAATGATAATGATAAATAAAGGCGAGAGGCATCACAACGAGAGACAGAGAATAACTACTAAGTTAGACTTAACATTGGACTACTTTTTAAGAGACGAGAATTCATCTATAGCATTTAATCTACTAAGTCATTACATCTACTCTAAGGCATATGTTATCATTTATAGCATAGTAAACTCTAGATCATGTATCCGGACGACTATCAAGGAAAATCAAGAGTGAAACAAGATATTCCCCATAATCAATGTCCACGTGTCTTATAAACGGAGGGTGGATTCCAAAGGACTCAACAGACTGTCACTCCCGCGATCTACCACACGGCCCGAATATAAGGTGCATTTGCGGGGTAAATCATATATAAGCACCACGCTTACATAAATATCTTTACCACCTAACCCACTTCAGTATTGAATTAGGCGCTCTACAAATAGATACATATATCTATCATAAACTACATCTATATCAATCATACTATTAGAATAAAGTAAGAACATAGCAAACAAACACATATTATTAATAAGGTGCAAAGTCATAGATACAAGATAATTCATACCGTAATACACGAAGATCGAGAACCTCGGGTAGGCACACCCGGCTCTAATTGTATAAATGCGCTAATCAACTTGGATGAACTAGAACTAGATGAACTAGAACTAGAACTAGAACTAGTAGCTAATCCTAATCTCTGGTGGAGAAACTCTCTTCTACTTACGCGACTTTGGTTGATAATGAACTAGTATGAGTTACAACCGAATTAGGGTTTAACCACGGGGCGAGATGGTCTTCTTATATAGGCCTTGGTGATGAACGATGACCATTGGATCAAACCGACCTTCAACAACGGGCGTAGATACAACCACAAAGTCGGTGGTAAACCGACCTAGAAGTCTGAGGTCGACTTCTTGGCCCCACCCGGGCGGCCGGCCAAAAATGACGGGCGGCCGCCGGTGTCCTGCCTCCTCCCGCTTCGGTTTCTTCTGGTGTCCTCTCGGTACCTTCTAGAATGTTTTAGTTCACTTTTCGGGTTGAGTTGCTTCACGGTCAAGTCTTGTCATCATATGTCTTGTATATTCGGAACTTTCTCCATCTTTCTCGCATTTACTCGTTAAGTCCCGGAAATATAAGTGAAGAGTGTTGGTGAACATTTATTTCCCTTGCATACCTGGATGAACTTACGGCAAAGCATCTACGGTTGAAGCATCGAAGTTGTTCTTTGCGGTTTGCATGATGGCTTTTGTCCGGTGCTCCTCAAGGCTAGGCCACACACACGTGTGTATGGGCCATGAGTCTTGATGGTAGCAAAGGATGAGAGACAAACCCTTCTTGCTCGTGGAAGCAATGATGGGTGGAGTCGAGCAAACACTTTGGTATGTGTCTTGACCATGCGGGGCCAACTCGCTCCTCTCTTCCCTTATTGATTTTTTTTTCTATTCTATTATTTTTTTTTCAACAACACTCTTTTTTTTTTTTTTTTTTCTTTTTTTTTTTTTTTTCAACTCTATTCTCTCTTTTTTTTTTTTTTCTCTCTTTTTTTTTTTGTTCGTCTCTCTTTTTTTTTATTCTTCTTTTTTTCAGCAAGGTAGGGTGACATCGTCTTTTATTCACCATCATTTTTTTTTTATGACGCCTTGGTGTATGGAACTTGAGGTTTTCATCTTCTTTCCCCACACTTGGACTTTTATGCAAAAGTCAAGTGTGCAAAAGTCCGGGTCTCCTTTTGAGTGTGTTCCACCATCCATGAGCATCAAAGTTTTTTTTTTTTTTTGTCGATGATGTCGGCCCCATGTTTTCAAGCATCGCATGCCTCTCCACCTGAAATGGTTAGCGACAAGAATACCGAAGGTGCATACTAACTTGATAACATGCTCTTGCTTTATTAATAAGAACAAAGGGAAAAACTTTTTTTTCAAGAGAGATTTATTCATCTTTTTTTTTTTATGATCCGGGTTATCTCTCGGGCAGATTGCTTTGTTTATGGTCGTAAAAGCTTGACCATGGGAATTCATCTTGCAAAAGCTATGAGCGGTGGTGAAGTTCCCGGCTTCACCACTAAGAAGTTAGCGTTACGCTTAAGGCGCAAGGTTAAAGCCATCGTGCCACTACGATATCGACAAAACTTGTGATACGAAGACATCCACAACCATCCTCTTGAAAAGTTTGTGAACGAGGATTAAGAGAAGGTTGGGGTCCTCGTGAGGGGCACGTGGTGAGAAGCAAGACAACCCTAGAGATCCAATGAGGTGAGGATGTATCATGAGAAGTTTCAAATGAAAACTCGACATGCTCACAAAAGCGAGGTTCATGCTTGGTCTCAAGAGTTGTTGCTTCGTGCATGTCCATGGCACTTGAGTTCTTATCCTTAAAAGATATGTCATGAAGAACTTAACATTGAATCGACCATTGTCAAGAGCAACGTTTTTGTTGGCCGAAGGACATGTCTTGCGTTCGAAAGTGAGGGCGATGGGTGTTTCGTTTCACTAAGATCTTAAAGCAACTTAGGTGAATCGAATGGTGTTATGAACGCCGCCTCCTCGAGCGAGTTTTGGTTGGGAAGATGCTTCACCTTTGGGATTTCTAGGTGGGAGGCACAAGCATTCTTTTCCCAACTTCTCATCATGGCTCTCCTCTATAGGTTTTGATGAAAAATCTTTTCAAGAGGGTAGCCTATGAGAAGATCAAAGTCGAGGATGGGATAGACATAGAAATCTAAGTGAACCTCGATTCCATGAATTTTCATTGGCACGGCCCTAGCAATACCACAACATGTAAAGATGAGTCGAATTGACCCTTGAAGAGTCTATCGGCCGAGGCTAGTAGCATATTACCCAAAAGGGTTTCCGCAAGATATTGTGACATGATATTCGCCTGTTGTGGGGTTGTGTAGGGCATCTAAGGAATTTCCTCGTAATGAACAAGGTATGGTCGTGGAAGGTGAAAGAATCAATTGCTTCGGAAAGAACGTTTTCACCTCCATTAACCATTCTTTTGAAGGTTTCATGTTAGAGGAAGATTCCTTAGGCCGGAGCCGTGTGCTCCATTTGCTCCATTCGTGCCATAGAAGGTTCAAGGTTCTCCCATGATCCTCGAATTTGATCGGGAACTCCGGAGGATAAAGCATCCCTTCCTTCGGTGTTCGTGGTTCGGGTGAGGGGCTTTCGGCGGTCGGTTCTATTGATGGTATAGGGAATGGTTCGACCGATGAGGGCTCCTCAAAACTTGACATGCCCTTGTGATGGAGGGGAGTAGGTTCTACAACGGGAGAAGCATGCTTTTCTAGGATGTTATCAAGGATTCTTCTCTGTTCCGTTGTAGGTTTGCGTGAAAACGACCCTCCGACGGTCATGTCAAGGCATAGGGCAGCGTCTATGTCAAGACCCAGGAACAAAAGATATGCAAAAGCACACTATCGGGTAATGACAAGTCCGGGCTAGCATGTATTAACATTGTAAACCTAGCCCAGGCTGCACTTATGGACTCCTTCTCCCCCCGCTTGAAATCGAGGATTGTCCTTGGTAGGGTGTTGATGGGGGAAAATGCTAGACAAAAATTGTCTTTCAGTTCTTTCCAATCCCCATTCAAACTTCCCTCGACATTCGCGGTACCATTGTTACGCTCTCCCTAAGAGGAAAACGGAAACAACGCCCACATGATATTTTCTGTGTCATGCCGGGAATGCTTAGGCACGCATTATATCTCCTCGAGAACTTGTAGGTGGCTACATGGGTTTTTGGTGTGGTAGCCGGAGAAGGGTCTCGCAGAACAATGGATTTTAAATACGGATGGAGTTCATAGCCGGATGAAAGTTTTGGTGTTGAAAAAGATTTTGGCTCTGCGGAACTCCTCGGTTGAAGCGAAGGATTTTCAAAAGGTGTGGTTGGCTTCATTTTGAAAAAAGAAAAGAAATAACTATTTTGGTTTTTTTAAAGATAGATAACGAGGACTCACTAAGTTCGAAGATAATAGCAACCGTTCCGGCAACGGCGCCGTAAAGCTTGTTGACGTTTCTTAACGCACACGGATAAATCCGCAGCGCCACGGAATCGTCGTTGTAGCTTTCACCCGGAAATATTCGTGGTATCGTATTTTCCACGAGGAACGGATGTACTCTCTCCTAACTAGTTTGCCCAAGGACACACACGACCAAAGATGGGGAGGATTAGCGAGAAGGATCCCTACACCTTTAATGTCTATGGTTAGCCAGTCTCGAGCTACTTGTTCTTCGGGCACCGCCCACGCCCATCGAGGGCGTAGTCCAGGCAATTAGCTCTACGACCACGTTTTACGCGGGGGGATTTCAAGGGACGGACAAGGCTTGTCACGACCAAGCCGCCTACCCCCTCAACCGGGATGCACCGCGAAAAAAGATAGAAAACCGCTAGCCCAAACACCACGTCACGCTAGTGATTATCACTCTAGTGTTTGCCGGGTTCCCCGGTCAAAGGGTTCCACCACTAGAGTCGACCGAAGGTACAGCTATCGATCCCGCAAACAAGTAGATAAATCGTGGATAAACAAAAGACAATAAAGATTATCGGGGACCGTGGAAGCTTACTTAGCCAAGATCCCGTTAAGGAGCCAAGCACGAATCCACCGAGGTACAAGGTTGGGGAGACACCGACAAACCGGGCTTCCCCGCTCTCGGCCCTTCACATCTCTCCTCCGGCCAATCTCTCTACTACTAATGAGGGCCTAAGCCCATTGGAGTGAAGGGGGTAGAGTAGAGGGGAGAGCTCTCTTAGAGGAGAGGGAGAGACTCTTCCTTGGAATGGTGTGTGTTGAATGAGGGGAGAGAGCCTCCTTTTATAGGTAGAGGAGAGGGGGCTCTTTGGAAGATTGCCATCCCCACATGGAAGGAGCAAAACCGACCTAGGAATACCTTCTAAATCTGCCAAACCGACCATCCAACGTCGGTAGTGCCCGCTTTGGAAGGTAATGAACCGCCTCCCGAAGGCTGGGCCGAGCCGCCTCGGCCAGGTGGTGCGGCCGCCGCACAGTGGTGGCGCGCACAAGACTGGCCGGGCCGGCCCGCTTGGGCGGGGGTGGCGTTGTTGGGCCCTGAAAAGTTGTAGGGGCGGCGTTGGCTCGCCCCGGCCAAGGCGTGTTTGGTCCATTTCTCCCTTGGGCTTGATATTCTTCAGGAATGTGCTTTCAGGGAGGCGCCTTTTGGTATATTTTCCACTTGTTTCTTTTAGAAATCTGCACAATAATAATTTGGATACTACAAGTGGAAATATGTTAGTAATAAATGTATATGAGTATAAAAAGGTATAGTTTTACTCCTTTATGGTAGTAAGTTGACGGGAAAAATATGTCGTTGGTGACCGTCAACAAACTCCCCAAGCTTACCCTTTTGCGCGTCCTCGAGCAAAAAGATAAGTACTTGGTTGTTGATCAGGAGTTGCTACTATGCCGATTATGTTTTTCAAGTGCCGGGGTTATAATAAGATTTTCTACTAGAGTTTGAATAAAATGGCACATATATTTTTTTCCACCCTTTATTACCTTTCATCAGAAGCGGGGCTTTTTAGCTTTTCTCGAAATCTTTCATCGTAGCGGGGCTTTTTAGCTTTTCTCGAAATCTTGGGTGGTTGCCAGATAGAACGGTTATACGTAAATACTTATCATTCATCCTTTTGATCATTTTTTTATCCGGGATTTATTTATTTAAATAAAATTTATTATATATATTTTTTTTTTTCCGAGAAGGTATGGGCTTTATTGCTATATATATATATATATACTTTTTTTTTTTTGGAGAGGTGGGCTCTTCTCGCCCTAGACTTTTGTCTTTTATTTCCTCTCTTTTCTTTTTTTTTTTAGAGATGTGGGCTCTACTCGCCCTCGGACACGTGTCCATTTTTCATCTCATTTTTCTTTTTTTTTTTTCTTTTTTTTTAGCATAGCCCATATCATTTCTCTTCTTTTTTTTTCAAAGTAGATTCGGATGTCAAGTTTCTCTTTTTGGATGAAGTCATAGCAAATCTATTTGTACCATATCATACTTGGCAACAACTTAGAGTAGATAGAGCTTATGCAACCCACATGAATCGGGTTTTTCAGGATGAGTTTTTAGACTTAGCCACTAAACCCAAACTTTAGAGAAATTCAAATTATAAACTAGGCACAAAGGTAAAACATAAAGACAGAGCAACTATTCATCATTTCAACAAGGGACTAAGACTAAACATTTTCATAGCTCATATGTATTAGGAGGGTGGAATTTTTCCCCCTTTTTTTTTTAGTATAACTCATCATTTCATAACATAGAGAATATAATCAAAATGTGAGATACACGTTACCTTTCTTGGAGTCCTCCCCAAGCTAGCTTCTTACTTACCTTTCATGGTTGTGCTTAGCTTGAGCACGCAATGATTTGAGTTGTGATTGGTGGCGTGGTTGGAGGCTCCCCCAAGCTTGTCTTTTGATGTCATCACAAAAATAGGACAAAGAACTTGGGGTTGAAGGTTTATCTCCTCTTCTCTTATTTCTCCTCCTTCTCTTCTCTTTTTTTTTTTTTTATTTTTGTGAGATGTGAGAGCGAGAGTTTTGCACAAACCACCGTTTGAAGAGAAGGAAGGGGTTAATGATAGTCGTTCGCCTCGCCCTTCTCCATCGTGAATTATTCGGTGCTCGTGCATTTGTGTTGGGGAGATCTCGGATGGGTGTGCTTATGTGCTTGAGAGATCTCCCCACACTTATTCTTGTACTGTTTATTTTAAACAAAGAAAACAAAACAAAAAACAACATGGCTCTATCGACAAGAATACCGTGGAGCTTTTATTATGATTTTATTCATTTTTTTTTTTTTTTTTCCGTTCACCTAAACATCACTTCGAGGCAAGGCTAAGATAAAGAAGCAAAGTGTAAGCATAGCCTTGATTTATCTCCAAATAAAGATACTCTCATAGATCATGACGACAAAGCTCTAAGTTCATTGATCAAGATCCAACGCCATGTCGAATTTTGACTAAAGGAGATCTTTTTTAACCTAAGCACCATGCTCAATTTAAAAGATCTATGGATGTAACTCATGTGTACATGTGAAAACACCCAAACCAGAGCATATGACATAAACATGAGAAGCATAAAGTTTTGGTTTTATGGAGACAAAAATAAGTGAAGAGTGTTGGTGAACATTTATTTCCCTTGCATACCTGGATGAACTTACCGGCAAGCATCTACGGTTGAAGCATCGGGGTTGTTCTTTGCGGGTTTGCATGATGGCTTTTGTCGGGTGCTCCTCAAGGCTAGGCCACACACACGTGTGTATGGGCCATGAGTCTTGATGGTAGCAAAGCAAAGGATGAGAGACAAACCCTTCTTGCTCGTGGAAGCAATGATGGGTGGAGTCAGCAAACACTTTGGTATGTGTCTTGACCATGCGGGCCAACTGCTCCTCTCTTCCCTTATTGATTTTTTTTTTCTATTCTATTATTTTTTTTCAACAACACTCTTTTTTTTTTCTTTTTTTTTTTCAACTCTATTCTCTCTTTTTTTTTTCTTTTCTCTCTCTTTTTTTTTTTTTGTTTTCTCTTTTTTTTTATTCTTTTTTTTTTCAGCAAGGTAGGGTGACATCGTCTTTTATTCACCATCATTTTTTTTATGACGCTTTGGTGTATGGAACTTGAGGTTTTCATCTTCTTTCCCCACACTTGGACTTTTATGCAAAAGTCAAGTGTGCAAAGTCCGGGTCTCCTTTTGAGTGTGTTCCACCATCCATGAGCATCAAAGTTTTTTTTTTTTTTTTTTTTTGTCGATGCCCCATGTTTTCAAGCATCGCGATGCCTCTCCACCAAAATGGTTAGCGACAAGAATACCCGAAGGTGCATACTAACTTGATAACATGCTCTTGCTTTATTAATAAGAACAAAGGGAAAAACTTTTTTTTTCAAGAGAGATTTATTCATCTTTTTTTTTTATGATCCGGTTATATCCCTCGGCGGTGCTTTGTTTATGGTCGTAAGCTTGACCATGGGAATTCATCTTGCAGCTATGAGCGGTGGTGAAGTTCCCGGCTTCACCACTAAGAAGTTAGCGTTACTTTAAGCTGCAGGTTAAAGCCATCGTGCCACTACGATATCGACAAAACTTGTGATACACGAAGACATCCACAACCATCCTCTTGAAAAGTTTGTGAACGAGGATTAAGAGAAGGTTGGGGTCCTCGTAGGGGCACGTGGTGAGAAGCAAGACAACCCTAGAGATCCAATGAGGTGAGGATGTATCATGAGAAGTTTCAAATGAAAACTTCGACATGCTCACAAGCGAGGTTCATGCTTGGTCTCAAGAGTTGTTGCTTCGTGCATGTCCATGGCACTTGAGTTCTTATCCTTAAAAGATATGTCATGAAGAACGAACATTGAATCTCGACCATTGTCAAGAGCAACGTTTTTGTTGGCGCCGGAAGGACATGTCTTGCGCGTCAAGTGAGGGCGATGGGTGTTTCGTTTCACTAAGATGCTTAAAGCAACTTAGGTGAATCGAATGGTGTTATGAACGTCGCCTCCTCGAACGAGTTTTGGTTGGGAAGATGCTTCACCTTTGGGATTTCTAGGTGGGAGGCACAAGCATTCTTTCCCAACTTCTCATCATGGCTCTCCTCTATAGGTTTTTTGATGAAAAATCTTTTCAAGAGGGTAGCCTATGAGAAGATCAAAGTCGAGGATGGGATAGACATAGAAATCTAAGTGAACCTCGATTCCATGAATTTTCATTGGCACGGCCCTAGCAATACCACAACATGTAAAGATGAGTCCGAATTGACCCTTGAAGAGTCTATCGGTCGAGGCTAGTAGCATATTACCCAAAAGGGTTTCCGCAAGATATTGTGACATGATATTCGCCTCATTTGTGGGGTTGTGTAGGGCATCTAAGGAATTTCCTCGTAATGAACAAGGTATGGTCGTGGAAGGTGAAAGAATCAATTGCTTCGAGGAAGAACGTTTCACCTCCATTAACCATTCTTTTGAAGGTTTCATGTTAGAGGAAGATTCCTTAGCCGAGCCGCGGCTCCATTTGCTCCATTCGTGCCATAGAAGGTTCAAGGTTCTCCCATGATCCTCGAATTTGATCGGGAACTCTGGAGGATAAAGCATCCCTTCCTTCGGTGTTCGTGGTTCGGGTGAGGGCTCGGCAGTCGGTTCTATTGATGGTATAGGGAATGGTTCGACTGATGAGGGCTCCTCAAAACTTGACATGCCCTTGTGATGGAGGGGAGTAGGTTCTACAACGGGAGAAGCATGCTTTTCTAGGATGTTATCAAGGATTCTTCTACGTTCCGTTGTAGGTTTGCGTGAAAACGACCCTCCGGCGGTCATGTCAAGGCATAGGGCAGCGTCTATGTCAAGACCAACAAAAGATATGCAAAAGCACACTATCGGGTAATGACAAGTCTGGGCTAGCATGTATTAACATTGTAAACCTAGCCCAGGCTGCACTTATGGACTCCTTCTCGTCCTGCTTGAAATCGAGGATTGTCCTTGGTAGGGTGTTGATGGGGGAAAATGCTAGACAAAAATTGTCTTTCAGTTCTTTCCAATCCCCATTCAAACTTCCTACGACATTCGTGTACCATTGTTCTGCTCTCCCTAAGAGGGAAAACGGAAACAACGCCCACATGATATTTTCCTGTGTCATGCCAGGAATGCTTAGGCACGCACATATCTCCTCGAGAACTTGTAGGTGGCTACATGGGTTTTTGGTGTGGTAGCCGAGAGAAGGGAGTGCCTCAACAATGGATTTTAAATACGGATGGAGTTCATAGCCGGATGAAAGTTTTGGTGTTGAAAAAAGATTTTGGCTCTGGAACTCCTCGGTTGAAGCGTAAGGATTTTCAAAAGGTGTGGTTGGCTTCATTTTTAAAAAAAGAAAAGAAATAACTATTTTTTTTTTTTTAAAGATAGATACGAGGACTCACTAAGTTCGAAGATAATAGCAACCGTTCCCCGACAACGGCGCAGAAAGCTTGTTGACGTTTCTTAACGCACACGAGATAAATCCGCAAAAGCGCCGCGGAATCGTCGTTGTAGCTTTCACCGGAAATATTCGAGGTATCGTATTTTCCACAGTGGAACGGATGTACTCTCTCCCTAACTAGTTTGCCCAAGGACACACACGACCAAAGATGGGGAGGATTAGCGAGAAGGATCCCTACACCTTTAATGTCTATGGTTAGCCGGTCTCGAGCTACTTGTTCACTTCGGGCACCGCCCACGCCCATCCATCGGCGAGTCCGGCAATTAGCTCTACGATTACGGCCCGAACGTGGGGGATTTCAAGGGGACGGACAAGGCTTGTCACGACCAAGCCCGCCTACCCCTCAACCGTGGGATGCACCGCAAAAGATAGAAAACCGCTAGCCCAAACACCACGTCTACGCTAGTGATTATCACTCTAGTGTTTGCCGGGTTCCCTGGCCAAAGGGTTCCACCACTAGAGTCGACGACCAAGGTACAGCTATCGATCCCGCAAACAAGTAGATAAATCGTGGATAAACAAAAGACAATAAAGATTATCGGGACCGTGGAAGCTTACTTAGCCAAGATCCCGTTAAGGAGCCAAGCACTAATCCACCGAGGTACAAGGTTGGGGAGACAGACAAATCCGGGCGCTTCCCCGCTCTCGGCCCTTCACATCTCTCCTCCGCCAATCTCTCTACTACTAATGAGGGGCCTAAGCCCATTGGAGTGAAGGGGTAGAGTAGAGGGGAGAGCTCTCTTAGAGGAGAGGGAGAGACTCTTCCTTGGAATGGTGTGTGTTGAATGAGGGGGAGAGAGCCTCCTTTTATAGGTAGAGGAGAGGGGGCTCTTTGGAAGATTGCCATCCCCACATGGAAGGAGCAAAACCGACCTAGGAATACCTTCTAAATCGCCAAACCGACCATCCAACGCGTCGGTAGTGACCGTTTTGGAAGGTAATGAACCGCCTCGAAGTTTGGCCCGAGCCGCCTCGGCCAGGGGTGCGGCCGCACTGGTGGTGCGTGCAAGCGACTGGCGGGCCTACCGCTCGGGCTTCAAAGTAGGTGGTGGCGTTGTTGGCCCCGAAAAGTTGTAGGGCGGCGTTGGCTCGCCCAGTTCTCGCGTGTTTGGTCCATTTCTCCCTTGGGCTTGATATTCTTCGTGAATGCGCTTTCCGTGGAGGCGTCTTTTGGTATATTTTCCACTTGTTTCTTT